>VWZF01001451.1:0-75596 GCA_013396755.1 Sclerurus mexicanus | reverse complement strand
CGGCCCCCCAGCCGGTCGCGCTTGCCCCGCCGGTTGTGTCCCCAGCAGAGCCACAGCGCCAGCGCCAGCAGCACCCAGGTGCCGCTCAGCCCCAGGTACCCGGCCAGGTACACGGGCCCGAACCACAGCAGCGCCCGCGCCGCGCCGGACAGCAGCAGCCGGGGCAGCGCGGCGGGCCGTGGGGCGGCCGAGGGCTGCATAGCGACAGCCCGAGCCCCCGGAGCCCANCCCCCGCCCGAGCCAGTCCCGATCCCCCGGACAGCCCCGCTCCCCCGGACAGCCCCGCTCTCCCGGGCAGCCCCGCTCCCTTGCCCAGCCCCGATCCCCCGGACAGCCTCGTTCCCCCGGGCTCTCGGCTCACCGGTGTTACAGCACCACCGCGGCAGGTCGGTCGGTGCTAGAGTAGGATGTGAGACAAGGCACAACCTGTTGGTTCTCAACACTTGCTGCTTTCCTACTTAATTTTGCACTTCTCATCTTTTGATTTTGATGGGGATGTTGTGGAGCGTCAGATTTTGAAATACTGATAATCATTGAATCAGAGAAACACCGGTGTTGGAAGAAGCCTTTAAGACCATCAAGTCCAACCATCAACCTGGCATTTTACTGTAACCCCTAAACCACTAAACCACAGCACCCGGCACCAGATCCAGATGCCTCTTGAACACCTCCAGGGATGGTGACTCCACCACCCTCCTAGGTAATCTGTTCCAATGCCTGACCACCCAAACCGTGAAAAAAATTTTTCTAATATTTAATCTGAATCTCCCCTGACTCAGTTTGAGGCCATTTCCTCTTGTCCTTTCACTGTGGGCAAGGTAGAAGAGACCAGCCCCCACCTCACCACAATCTCTTTTCACGTAGTTGTAGAGAGCAAGGAGGTCCCCCTTGAGGCTCCTCAGAACTAAACAAACCCAGCTCCCTCAGCCATTCGTCATATTACATGTTTTCTAAGGGACCATAAGACACTTTTTGAGATGCTTTTCCCCCCATCAATATTAATTTGCTACATTTCTGTTTGTGCCTTAACAGACAGGCTGTAATTTTACAGTTCTACACTCTGTTTTCCACTGCAGTTTTCCCTGGATCAGGCAAATGCCACTCTTTGTTCAGTGGATAAGTCTGGAACACCAGTGAATGATGCCAGCTTTTACTGTGGCCCCTTTTTGATAATGGCTGCACAAGATAACAAATGATGAGCCAGATAAAAACCTTCAAGAAAAGGAAGTTGACCGTGACTGGGAGAACTAGGTTGGCCTCTCCTTTGCCATGGAATTAGTATTTAATTATGAGTCAGTCAATAAATCAAACAACTCTGCAACTGATCCTCATTTGTATGTTAATCATTGTGCATGACTGATCTGGGATAGAAATCAGTTCAGGCATCTGAAAACTCAGATGCCTCACATTAGACAAACTCACACGTGAGACATCTATTAAGAGGCACTTTTGGAAAGAACCCTCCTAATCTTTCCCTACTATCAAATGAGGATGAATGTGCTCTTCTTCCTGGGAGTGTTGCAAAGATGTAACACTATAAAACACACTTAAGGAAATACTTCTTTACACAGTGGACAGTGAACCTTTAGAACTTGGAGGAGGCTGCAAGGCAGATGGTATCACCAGGTCCAAAAAGGGGTTAGGTAAATTCTCAAAGAAAAGGCCCATAAATGTGCTCCTTAGCATCATGGACACAACAGCTATGGAGGCTGGGGAAGGCTGAGGAGAAAGGACTGCAGAAAATCCCTGGGCTTGTAAGTCTCTCGAAACAGCAACTCCTATCACCAGTGGGAGCAAGTGGACCAGAGGGCTGATCCCAGAGGGCATTTCTGTTTGTAAAGCTGTGAAGGAAAGTCCAGAAACTGATGGATCTAGCAGCTGAAGGAGTACTTGCCCTCTTGATATTATACATTAAAAACCACACAGTGGTCAGTTTGCACAATTATATGTATCAGGAAATAGGTTTATGTGCAAAAACACACCTGGTTTTGTTCTAATTGTGACCAAAGGATGAAGCTGACTTGTTGTTTTCCCCACTGTCATTTAAAGCTTTGTAAAACATTTTCAGTAGGTCATTTCAGCCATGGGGTGAAACTTCACATGGATAAACTCAGCCCTAAAGTCTGTCCTTTCAGAAAAACAGAAGCTACTGGGGAAAAACAAGGCTCTTCTAGTGATTTGAAGACTTAGAAAGTCGCTTTTTCTATCAGGAGAAGATATAACAAAAGGTAAATACAGTGTTTTCCTCCTTCACATTAGTACTCTTACTGAGTTGGAGAGAATTAGCTCAAACTCAGAGAGCCATGCAGTTTAGAAGCATCACCCAGTGGCAACTAACTCAGCAGGAAAATCATTGGTGACATACATACTGGCTAATGTAATAAACTATTTGAGCTGTTCTCAAGTAGTCAAATAATGTGCTCATGAGAACAAGATAAATCAATAGTCTTTGAGACCACTGTTAACTCTGTTTATGATGGATGGTAGTTACCTTTTAAAGAGTAACTGTTTCCTCCAATTTTCTGAAGTGTCAGAGGAAATACTGAATCACCAATCAAGAAGACAACTTAAGACATCAGTTTCCTACTGGGGAAATCATGATCTTGACTGCAGCAAGCTGCTTCCAAACACCAGATATCTGAGACACTTGAAGCCAACCTTATTTTCAATTACAGGGAAATTCCACAACCTGTTTCTCCCAATGTACACAGGACAGTCACTAAGGTAAAGACCCAAGACTATTGTTCTGGCCTGTGACAATCTTCACCCCTTATTTAACTCGACTAGACATCACCACTGTGCTTATTAATGCTATGATAAAAGCATATGTTGTAGCTGATTATGACGTAGAGATTTTACAGAAAGTGCAGAGCTTTGAAAATGTATTAGTACTAAATTTGCTGTCTCTCAAGCTGGCCATGGTAACTAAGGCAACCCATTTTAAAGGTGGGGAGTTATGAAAAACTGCCAACGCTTTTCTTTTATCTGTAGAGAACATGCAAAGGAATGAATCCAAAATACCAATGGAAGCACATACCAACAAGCTATCCAAGGGTTTACTGAACATGACTTTCTAAATTACCTTTCCTCTGGCTTCAGGGTTTGTGAACACTGTGAAATTCCCTCTTAAATGTTAGCAAATGTTAGAGGTGCACTGTTTTTTCTCTGTGCATCCACAGCAAAATATAAAACAGTTACATAAGGATAAAACCTCACTCCTTGCAATAAAAGAATGACTTCTGTATCAAGACCTGATTAAAGCTGTTGCCCCTCTTGGGTCTCCTAGTCACTTGACAAAGCATTATTGTTTAGTTTCCTCTGGGTTCCTGCTGTTCATCCATGCACTGTTCACCCTGCCAAGCAAAGCCAAATCCAGACTCTGCCTATCATAGGGCAAAAGCCTTGTATCTACTCCTGCTGTCTGTGCTTCAGTAAGTCTGGAGTGCATTTCTACAGGGAAAGCTGTGCCTCCTTCCTTCTGGCTGGTTCTGTCTGAAAATGAAATATGAGCTGGGCAGCTCAAATCAGCCCGAGTTACATTTTTCAGACAGGGATATTATTGTGGCTGGAGATTTGGTCATGAAAATAATTATATATGTATGTCCCGTTTTGGGAATCATCCCATTGACATAAAAATTACCAATCTAGGCCTAACTGGTATTATCTATAAACCTGGTCTGGACTGGTAAAGCTAATGGATTTCTTTCCATGGGAAAAATAATCACATGCAGAAGATGCCAAACCCAGGGCTTTAGTTGGGAATATATGCAAAGCCAGACTGGGAGTACATTACCCTTGCTTTTAAGGGCTCTGCTCCACTGAGCTCACTCTCCCATACTGTGCCTCACCTCTGCCTGGCTCATGGCTCCTCACTGCTTTTGTACAATGGGCAGCAGAGAGGCACTGAAGAGCTGGCAATATAACAAAAACAGTAACAGCAATTTATTTCAGACATCTATTTGTTCTTCTACAGCAGGGTCGTTAATGTAAGGGCAGGGCAGTAGGATGCAGAGTATCCACCACAGGAGGTAAAAGGGTGGTGTGGCCCAGAGTCCCTTGGCCAGCCTTGCCCTCCCTGCCAGCAGATCCCGCTCTGCTCTAGCACTGCAAGTCGCAGTGGACAGCTGGGTTAGCAGAGCACTGAGAAAAGCTGTGTCTTGCATACACACAAATTATGTAACTGCAGAGGTGAGGCACAAGAATGTCAAAGAACACAATCTATGATGGCAACAGAGAGCAGGAAAAAATGAACTTTCCTACAGTGAGGAGTGTGTTTTCCAGTGCCTCCAGAGATGGCCTGTGAGTTGGAGCTGTCACTTCCCTGGTTCTGGGAATGACTCCGAATGATCTCAGACAAGACACACCAGCACACCTTGGTGTAATTCTGGAGCCTGCACTGGCTGTGGGCAGCTGGTGCCACCTGCTGAACATTCTAACATTTATAATCTGGATTGAGGAAAAATAAATTCCCACCAGAAAAGTCAAATCTTGATGAAATTAGACTGTCTTTCACATATAACAGAATCAGCAGAGAGCTGCAATGAGCAAGAGAAACTTCGGTTTTCTTTTTAAAGTCTTTGCCAAATACAACTTCTATTACTGTACTATACATTTTAAGCTCAGAAGTAAAGCCTGTTAAATCTGTCTGTTTTAAATTTTGCCATTGTTACAACATAAATTTATCCCATTTTTCTGTTTGAACAATTGTATCTGCAACAGGATTTGTGAGTGCAAGATACAGTGTCTTTGGTCTAAAAACAGCACAACAGATTTCTTGGAGGATAAAATATTTTGTAGATTTTGTTACATCAGTTAGGGAAAGGCAAGCAAGAAAACCCTGGGAAAAAAATGTCTCCCCATCCTTTTAAATCCTTTTTGATTCTGCTGAGTGAAAGAACCTGCTGGTACAGGCTACTGACACATATCAGACTGTAAAAATTGCCTTTCAAGTGCATGATGAATTTCCAGAACAAGCTTATTAATAATTTATACCTTAGCCTCTAATCTGTACAATTTACATCTTGGTGTATTTTAAGTGCTTAAAAGACTTGACTGAGCTCACAGAAACATCTTATTGAATTTGAGAGCTCAGCCTTAATGAGCCACGTTAAAAGTGTCAAGCAGTGGGGAAAGATAATTCATGAACTCCAGAACTACTGCCCCAGTTGACACTTCCTCATCAGTGGGGAAACCAGGAAGAAGAAACTTTCTGTTTACATTTCTTGGAGGCCTGTATCTTGTTTAGCGGGCACTTTCTGTTTGAAGTGTTACAAAATAGAGGGGTTTCTTGATACACTGGACCTTGTCGTCCTCTACAACTACCTGAAAGGAGGTTGCAGTGAGGTGGGTGTTTGTATTTTGTAACACGTGGCAGGATGAGAGGAAACAGCCAGAAGTTGCACCAGGGGAGTTTTTAAATTGGATATTAGGAAAATTTTCTTCACTAAAAGGGTTCCCAACCACTGCAACAGGTTGCCCAGGGTAGTAGACGAGTCACCACGCCTGGTAATGTGGCTTAAAAGATGTGTAGATGTGGCACTTGGGGACATGGCTAGTGGTGGACTCAGCAATGTTAGGTTACTGATGGGACTTGATGATCCTAGAGGTTTTTTCCAATTTAAATGATTCTATGATTCCATGCTTTATCTAGTAACACTATTCCTATGACACTAGTGTTTTTTTACACCCACGCTTTGAAGAAGCATGGATACATCACCTGCTACTTTCTTTCCCCAGAATGAAAGCAGAGGTAAAACCTGACACCTTCTGCTGCTTTCTATCCACTGCAGGGTTCAGCCATAACAGCACCATTAATAAAGTCAATTTAAAGTGCAGGTTTGCCAGAGGACTCTCCATATCTGTATTCTGTGCTTGACACAGCATGGGGCACAGATCAGATTCAGACCTGCAGAGTAACAGCAGGAGCTATGAAGGTGAAGCTGGGAGGAATGCTGTTTGCAGTTTTGCCTGCTCAACATCCCTTCACCATAATGGATCCTGACACAGGAACACCTGCCTGCCATCTCCCACTTGGAGTGTGGGCTGCCAAAGACAGCACAGTTTGCAGTGGCACAGCCAGACTGGCACAGGGATGGGAATTCAGTCAGAAGCCACTTTCCCCAAGCCAAGTCATTGCCAAAGAGGAATGACAGCATCTTGTCTCTCTGCAAGGCTGCACCTCACAGCTCCTGATGAGTTTCTGCTTAGTGTGCTTAACCTTTTCTTTGAGAAAGGGAAATACACACAGCCTGACTGAGGAGCTCCCTCTGAAGAGCTTCTGCCACCTGTTTCCAGGGTGTGCTTTCAGCAAAGAGCTGATGCTCTAAAATGAAGACCTGAATTTAGGGAAGGGCTGCCTTCAAAGCTTCAGAAAGGTCAGTGGAAAACCTATTCATGGCAGAATCAGTGCTGAATTCAATAGTGTCTGAAACCTCTTCAAGAAGGCAGAATTGCTCTGTGCCAGTTTTGCACTTGAAGACATGCACTGGGTGAATTTTCAGATGACTTTTCTTAGCTTATCATGAGCCTTTGCAGCACACAAACAAATTGGAGACACAAAGGAATTGCACAGTACTGTGGAAGTAGGTTATTGTGCCAAAACTGACTTCCTTTACTCAATGTTTCTCTCTTTGCAGCAATGTGCACCCTGAACTGAAAAAAGTTAGGCACAAAATTATGAACTGCTTTGACAGGGGCAGGATGTGATGATATGACATGGGTTTTATAAAAAACAAAGGGACTGAGAAAAACTTGAGGAAAGAAGACAGCTTGGGAGAAGCTAACACTGCCACTCTCAAACACAAAATCCCCACCAATAGAAACATGAGATTACAATAAACTCAGCAGATTCAAAGCCCACCTCAACCCCTCACCACACCCCTGAGATAGAGAAAACTGGGCTCCATGGGATACATCTGAGCTTTTACTACTGTCCATCCAAAAGGGATGACAGGCGACCATTAAACCCTGACACAAATAAGCTGACAGCCTGACTTCAGATAACTGCACCAAACTGCCTGGTGTAGCCACAAAATCCTCCTTAGCACCGGGCATAAGGAAAAGAGTATACTGGACCTCTTTTTATAAAGATTTTTTTCCCTCTGCACTTGCTCCAGCTCACTGCTGACAAGTAGCAGTCCACTCAGAGTGCAGACCAGCAGCAAAAGCAATATTCATTCCACGATTATTTTAAAAATCTTGGAAAGTTTGAAAAACCTTCCAAAGATTCCTTCTTTCTCGTAAAAATCCTGATCCTTATCCCAGATGCTGTCTCTCCAGCAGTGAGCATGCTGAAGTACAAGGCCTCCAGGGTCTTGTACGGCTCTTCCTACAGTCTCTTAGTGGCCTCTGCTGGCCAGGACTGAGATCTCGGCATCTGTTTAAGTGTCAGGAGTCCTGAATACAGCTAAGATTTACACAGATATTGGTGACAAGAGCAGAGACACCATCACCAGTGCTGTGTTAATCTGGGAGCATCCCACCTGATACTGAGCACTTGGCTCAGGTCAGCCACTGACAGCAAGTGCTATGCAAAATAGCCCAAATTTTCCAAGTCTTTCCTACTTCACTTTTGTGAAGGTGCAGGTATCCTGGCTGGCATGGGAGGATCTCTAAGCAATGTCCTAGAGAAAACTCTTCCCAAAGACTTTATCTGTCAACCAAATCTTTGGCAATTATAAGTGGTAAGTAAAGTTTTAAGTAGTAAATTGAGATTGGTAGTCAAGGGTAGATGTTCTCCACTATAGGTAAAAAGAGAAATGCATAGAAAGTGAGCAAGTGCTTAGCATAGAGGAATATCAGAATAAGTATCTAGAAACACATCACGGGCCGCTGCAAACTATTTTGGCTCCATTACATTTAGTGGAGCCAAATTAATACAGAGCACCTGATTGTCTGACCTTTAGTTCAATACACATAACACTAATGCTATTAAAAGCCATTTCCAAGAGCAAAACCCGGGGTAGAGAAGTTAAACAACCGGCTTGGTAATACAATGAGGAATCCTAGCTGGTCTCTGGTTTCCAAACCAATGTTAGCAGTGTACTTGTGGACTTGTTGCTCGGACAGCAGGAGAGAGAGCATTACTGAATCACAGACGCCAGCTCTGCAGCTGGGCTTGTGCTAACTGGAGTTCACTTAGGGTTCTTGTGATTAGAAGTCCAAGGCTTAAAAAAATCCCAAAATATATAACCTCACAGTAAATTCAATTGTTGCATATTAAATGCTCACAAACAGATGTTTAGGAAGTAGTATTTCTGTGCAAGCACTTGGAGCCTGGGCATCAAATTCTTATGCTTTCACCATGTACTTGCACTAGAAAAACAATTTGCCTAAAAAAATCCTCTAGTTTCTGCCATTCAGTTTCTAAAACTTCAGGCTCACTACCTTTATTTATAACCATCCATTACCAGGTCAAATTTAATACACAGGAAATTTAAGGATCAGAACAATTTTTTTTTCCTGAGAAAGTATTTGTTAATGAAATTCTCCCTCTGCAGAGGGAAGGCACAAGTGTCTGTAGTTCCTCACAAGCAGGGAACGATGTTGAAACAGGAAAGACTTTATTGGTAAAGAGAAAGAATGGAAAATCAAGTTTATAGGTCTGGCATTGTGCATAAAAAGATGACATATCACAGACCAGAAAACACAAAGCTGATTGAGAGAGATTCATGTCAGTTCCTGTGTCTTTAACAAGTTTACTCCTGACAGCAGCATCAAGGTCTCCATAGAGATCCCTGTTCCACTATAGCTACTTGGTTTGGACATGAAATATTTATGGCAAAAAAGTCTTGATGGGTACAAATCAAAATTACTGAAGTTAAACTCTGGATGAGATTGCTGCCTTTGGATTTGAAACTAAGTCATCTGTTCAGCTTCATGTGGTGCTATAGGAACAGCACAAAAGAAGACACTGACTGGGAGTGTTCATGGCTGGGAGCGATCCACTTTTCCAAGAACAGCATTTTATGGTAAAGGTGTGAACAGAATGCTCTCAAAGAAATGGAAAATATCATTATGGTTACTCATCCCTTCAGCTGAGAGCTTGCCAGAAAGACTGCAGAATGCATATGTCTGCTGTTTTCTGGACATCAGAAAAACAGGGCTGCTTTCCTGGTGTTCTCCCTAGCTTAGTGTAAACTCAGTTTTCTGACCTCTATTTTACTTTCCTTGGACGTATAAATTCTCTGCAGCTAGAAGAATACGAAGTTATCCTATCATTACAAACAGGCATTTTTCTCTTTGTTTCTTTATGGGAGTTTAGTGGTCTTTCACTGAAGGATTTACCTTTCTTAGGTTATCATAGCTCCAGCTCTTTCCCCCTTCCTTCCAATCAGTTTTCACTCTCTTATGGGCCTCTGACTCCAATAGTCACTCATGGAAAAGCCTGTTGATACAGAAAAGAGAAAGAATAATTATTTTGTAAAAAAATAATAATTAAAAACCCCTTCTGTTCTGCTCAAGAGAATTAATAAAAAAATTTGGTTTCATATATTATAAATTTAAAAATATTAAAACTTTTTTTCACCCCTTATTTCTTTGTCATAGTTCTAATTTAAAGGTTTAAGGCATATTTTGCTTTTATCCTTTTCTTTTATATCATTAAAGACTTCTGTTCTCCTACAAGCAAACCAACCACTGGAACATCAGCTAAAGTTTGACACTACCACCGAATTTATGTGTAAATAACTAAGATACATGCTGCCTTGCAGCCCATCAATAGTCAAAACTGTATCTCCAGGGAACCACAGACAGAGTAGGTGGAAAAGCATAGTGTTCTAAAAATAAAAAAAAATAAATGAGAGGGAGGGAGAGAAGAGCCAGAAAAACTCCAAGGCAGCAATGGTCCTGCCATTCTTCCCCACATGAAAGAAAAATCGTGAACCTTTGTGGAAAACATGAGAGCAGGTTCTTTATGCCATGGTAACAGAACTCTGGAGCTCCTTGCCAAAGGAAAATGGAATGGCAAAAAATCACAAGGATTCACGGAGAGAAGGAACAAGTACTGAGAAAAGAAGTTTGCTGAGGTTTAGTAAGTACATCAGGCTCAGGAAATCCCTGAAATGAGAACAGTTTGGGAGAGTTTTGGGGGAGTATTGTAAATGCTTGTCTTTACCCTCCCCTAAGCGGTTTCTTATGGATACCAGGATAACTCTTGGTCTGAACCTTATAGCCATTCTTACATTCTCATGTCCCACAGCAACGGGGCGGAGTAAAAAGCCCCCTTATCTCCCTACAGGACAGGATCACAGTCTGTGCTTTCCATTACACCTTGCTGTAGGACTGGAAGGTGGGGAGTAAGGCAAGGGCTACATCCACCCCACTGAACCATTAACTCTTTCTGAGGCAAGTTCTTTTGCAAAAGGCTAAAATATTCCATTTGTTTTAAATAAATGCAATCTGAGGATGCTTCTTCAACAATAGCTGGGTCAGATTCCCGGGCTAACAGTAGCAATAAAAGCCTGTCCTGCCCCATTTACCAACAAAATCTGGTGAGAGGAGATGTGCTATTCTCAACAGAATGAGTGTGAAAAAGACTTAGATTCTGTTTACTGAGAAAATGTTTCTCTTCTGAGCACCATGGCAAATAAAGTCATTATTGATTTCAAACTGGAAACACAACAGAAGCCCTGATCCTTCTCTTTGTCCAAGATCTTTTGCATCTTTTTTTTCTCCTGGAAATTAGCTTACAGCTGAAAACCCCTTCCTTTCCAGTTCCTGCATTTGTTTCTATTGTGTTTGTTACCACAAAATCGTTTGTTCAGAGGAGCAAAGCAAAGGCTCACTAGACTTATCTCCTGTTCAGCTTTTTCAGTAGTACTGCATGATTTTGGTTGGGTTTTGTGGGGTTTTTGTTTTGTTTGGTTTGCTTTCTTTTTCAATAATGCTTTTTCTTATAGAAAATTTAAGTCAGAAATTTAATTTCTGACTTTTTTTTTAATTTAAGTGTAGAAAACACATCCACTGGAGGGCAGGCCTGAATGTGGCAGAATGTGCTGAAAAGGCCTAGAAGGAAAAATAACAAAGTTATATTCTGCTGAATGAAAGCTGTCAAGAGTCAGCTGGGGTTCAACAGTTAAAAAATAAGAGATGGTCTTTTTTTGAATGGTTTCTTGACTACAGATGTGTAGTCTGTAAAATGAAGGCTCCAGTAAGAGTTCATGTCTAATAAGAAGGGTCCTAGATGAAGCCTCTGACCTTGTCTACATTAAAATAAACCTGTCGTGACAATTGTTAGCCAGAGTCAGCAAATCCCATCAGGGGGACCAATCCCAACAGTGCTGATCCAACAACACCAACTGCAATCAGGGGAGCTGATTTCCAGGGCTGAACTTGGCCCATAGGTTTCCTGTGTCCCCACAGCAGCATTACCTTCCAGCATGGCCCTGCAGGACTTGTGAACTGAGCTGGCTGGGGTGAAAAGTGCTGCACAGCAGGTCCTTTCCATGCCTGTGCCTGCACTCCAGAGGCACATTGGATGTGCACAAGCAGAAACAGTGTCTGGCTTCACCTCAGATTTACAGCCGGATTGGATCCTGGGCATGCTCAGGAAAGAACTGTTCTGGGTGGGCACCTGATGTCCCACTCCCTAGACTTGCCATCTGTGCACTCTTTACTGCCAGGTCCCCTCCTACCATGGAGATGGCTCTGCCTCAGAGTTAATGACATGATACTAAACTAAGCACTTCATACGGTACTTGTTTCTAGCATGGACTGAGTTTGGCTCAGCAGTTTTTGATGCTAAACCTTTGACAATCCAGATATCATTTTTGACTTTGGGTGCCATCAAAATCATAACAAAAGGAAAGAGTTTGTTTCATGTGGCAGCTGAGGATCCCATATTTAATGCTGCCTAACTTTATCAGCCCTCAGCTTTCTTTCAGACAAACTGAAAGCTCAGTTTTCTTTCTGCAGATTTCATGGGATCACATTAAATGAACTTCCTGCTTTCATCAGTGACTCACTCCTGCAAAGGCTATTTCACAAATAGTATCTCCATTCCAAAGGAAACAAGCTGTTCCCTCTTACATTTCTCAAGTAGCTGCAGACAAAACTAAAATACATTAAGTCAAAAGATTTCAAAATGCATTAGAAACATAGCTCAGAGACAGTTGAATGTTTATCAAGCGGTTTTCTGACATAATTACTGCCTTTTAATGAAATCAGTCAAGCCAAATTCTAAAACTGACTAGAAATTCAGAAGGCCTGGCTGGAGACACCTTACCATCACATGGAGTCCATTTCATAACCCTCTCATAGTGTTTAATGTTGGTCACAGAAAATGTCTGCAGCCTTTTTTAATCAGGATCTAAATGAGAATAACTTCAATTTGAGACTGCTAACAGTCAGTGAGACATCTGTTCAAGTCTACAATGCAGATTTTGCATAAATTAGTATCTCTTTTCTGCAATGTGAATTAAAGTCTTACCTGGACATGTGAATAAGGTGATGATATGGGTATTTTCATTAATAATGATTATGGATGTGTTTCGAGTTGAGCTGCTACTGCTGATTTCATTCAAGAAAAGATGCTAAGAATTCCTCAAACAAACAGTTACATCTCCAAATAAACAGTTGGAAATAGGTTATCTTGACTACATGGGCCTGAAAGACGGTCTGGCGATTCATGCTGAAGAAAACAATAACAATTGTATCTTTAAGCAAAGATAAAACACAGAAAGACTTTTATAAGAAATAAAGTATCTCCCTGGCAGTGTCTAGTATAACATAAAAAAAGCAAAACTGTCCTGCTGCATGTCAGTCACAGGAAGGATATATTTGAAAACTACTCTTCTGAGGTATTTGTAAAAGGCAGCAGTCCTTAGAGCATTCAGTGGTGCAAGTGCTACAGGTAACTAGGAAACTTTCTAGCTGAAGGACAGTCCAAAGAGCTTTCTGCGATCTGACCATGTTTGAAGCCAAGGAACCACTAACTCCAATATTACAGTGTCTGTTTCTGTTACACACTGCAAGTGCAGCAAATACTCAAAGGGAATAAGATAAGAGGTAGGCAAATGTAGACATTACAAAAGCAAACAAGAATCTGGACATATGCAAGACTTTCCAGTGCTAAGCTGTGTGTAAATTACTTTAAACTGATGGGAGTTCTGCCTGCAGGGTAAACAAATAACAGCTCATGTAAATAGTTCTTTTTGTCTCTTATTTGTGTCATTGTGTCTGGATTTCTTTACTTTCATGGGCCTGAAATCAGATTGAAAACATCATTTCCTCACATTTGCATACCTTAACAGAGACAGAGCAGCATATATTCCCTTGTCTTACAGATAAGAGACTGTCACAACTTCTTGCATGGTAAGTGTGTTCAGTCTCATCAGTAACTTTTGCATAAAGCCAAAAAATCCAGTGATCAAACATAGATACCTCTTTCCATCACAGATGGCCCCTTTTGGTTTTTTTTATTAACAGTTTATCAGACTTGGATTGTTCTGGTTTGATGAAGAAACCCTTTGGGAAAATATTTTTCAACCATGCCACTGCCATGGACTTTATCTATTCTCAGTTCATCCTTTTGGAAGGCACTTCCTTCCACTACCCATTGCCCCTACCTTGAATTTTTAGTTTAATCTAATACTTAAACTGCACCTTAGTGTGACATTCGATTATACATCAAATTCCAGCTCCTGGAACAGACACTCCCTTAAGTAATAACTATAATTACAGCAGTAACTCATTACTTCTTTCCTGAAAGTACAACAATAGCTTTACTTCCCCTGTGTAAGATGTCAGCAGTAGAGAGTGAAAAATTTTGACATCTTTCAGAATACTTACAAAGTTCTGTCACCCTGTTTCATTAAAAATCAGATTTTCACTGTGATGTGGTATGTTTTAGGGTTGGAAGAGCAGACAGGATAGTTGTGCTTTTCCATTGTCTCCTCCCTGATGTTTTTCCACAGCTTTTTTGTTATTTTTAGAGTGATTAGTATAAATTAGTAATGTTGCTCTGTCCCTTTGGGAGTCTAACACACTCCAGAGCAACAGGAGCAAACAACCTGTGAGGTCTGAGAGACCTAATGGAGGACTGTCCACAATCAGCAAACTGCTGCAATGTTTAAGATTAAAGATTTCTTTGTTTGCATTCTGGCACAGCTCTCAGGCTCAAATCTATGAAGATATTTGGATGCTTCACTGCCAGGGGCATCAGAGGGAGATAGGTACTTGAATTCTCTGCCATCTGCTCCCTCAGTGATTCGCAGCAGCAGATTATGCCATTATAAACACACAAGATTTAACAGAGAACATCTAACAGCATTTAACAGCAGAACAAAGTAAAGGCTTTCCAAGGAAAGCAGGCTATTGTCAGCCTAGCAGGATGAAGTGGTCTCTAGGCACCAAGTTCCCATCTATCTCTGTAAATACAGGATTATATCAATGGCAAATGTTTATTGCAGTGAGAAACATCTAAGCCTGAAAGGGTTAATACTAATGACACTGGTGGCATAATCCCTGTTGTTTTCAGCCAAGGCAGATCAGAGCCGAAATTCAAAACTCCTGAACAAACTTCAAAATGTTGCTTTTGGAAAGCTAACTTTCCTTTTATCTGTCCATGGGCATAAGCAGTCTTCTAAATAATACATCAGAATAATGAATCCAATAATGGCCAGAAATAGCCACAATTATCAAGCTGTGACCAGGGACTTCTGACCAACACAGTGTTTGAGTCTCAAAAGGAAATGGTAGAAAAGTAGTTTTAATGTTAATACAGATCTTACTGTTTACAGTTTAATTGTTACAGACATATTCTGCTGAAGTTTTCTTGAGGGCTGCTACTCCTCTACTGAACCTTCTTTAAACCACAAAGCACCAAGGATGACAAGCAGTATTTTCAAACAACACTGACAGGCAGAAAGAATCACATATATCTAAACACATGGTGATATTTCAGAGGCTCGATTGTTGCCATAAAAACAGGGTCTGATCCTACACCAGTCCTCAAGTGAAGCTGGTTAATCTTCACTGATACTAGAGGAGAATTACCAGCTTTAGGACACCAGCAGTAACAGTGACAGTCTGGTGCTGTTTGCAAATGACCAAGCAATACATAATTTAATTTAATATATTTGAAATAAAGGTTTCAGCTTTCAATTTAAAAAAAAAAGCTTTAAAATGTAGTTGGAGCATAACCTGCAGCTGAGAAACCAGAAGAGAAAGAAGTGCAGATTGTTTAAAAACAATTCAGACATTCTGGAGATCTATCTTGAGCACTAAGTGCCTGCATTTGGCATTACTGAACACACTGGCTAAGATCTGGCCAGAAGTTTCGCTTTTTGACACTCATTCCTAAGGCTGAAATCATGCGAACCTCTTCTTGCCACACTTCCCAAATGTGAGCTACAAACACCACATTGAAAATATATGTGTCCTCAAGAGAGGGCTGGAGCAGTTTGCATCAGGTGAAGCTTCGTGCTGATACCCAGGGGTGCTCTTTCAGATTTCTACTCTTTTTCCTTCTGGTTAATCGACTAATCAGGATCACTCATTATGTATGTCATTTTTATTTACTGCTAACTTCTAATTCTGAAGTAGCATTGTACTCTAAAACGTATGCCTCCTCTAAGGTGGGAGGTCTGACTGCAGCACAGAAAAGCTGTCCACGCTAGTTTCAATAAAGGTTGATTTAAATGTGAACACCATGAGCCTCTTTGGATGCTGGACACTGATGTCAGTGACCAGTCTGCACTGACGCCTGTCATTTTTACTACCAGGATTGAAACTGTGGAGTTTAGCTCGGGTTACTCCTCCTAGAAAGTGTGTGAATGCTTCTATCAGTACCACGAAGAGAAGCTCACAGCTTCTCTATCACCTGCTTTTAGCAAGGCAAGAATGTGACTATTCTAATTTAACTGACAGTAAAATGATGAACAATGAACGGGGAACGGTGCTTAAATTCCCGTTTCCATAAACCAGTATTTCCATTGGTGCAGACTAAAAAGGAAGGTTGTGGAAAAGAAACCCTCACCAGACTCGGATCCCAGCACTGTGTCTCTAGAAGGCAGGCTTGAAAGACAACTCATCAGTAGGATCTTCTGCATATTCCAGGAGGAAGCATCCACTGAGGAAGGGTGCATACAAGCAGCTGGAGAGGTGCCTGCAGAAGGAATAAATCAGTGACCAAGGCAGGTATTGCTGTCATAGCAGACACAGCTGCTTTGTTCCCTGTCAGCTGTTCTACAGTGCTACTAAACAGCTACTACAAATTATTCTGTGTTCCAGAAGAAAATGGAAATACTCCTCACATTGACATGGAGCAGTTGTTAGCATGAACTGAACTTCAGAAACTTGAGATTCTCTAGTCTGGATCCTACATGAGGAATCAGAAGCTTTTGGCTACAAACTCTGGTGGTGGGCATAGCTCATCAATGCTTCGCAGCATCCTGAGCTTTCTTGTACCAATATATAAAATTACTGTGATTGCTGACAGTACCTGCGTGGGGACATCTGTGCCTGCTGTGTCACCAGAAGTACCAAATAGTTTGAAATGTAATGCTGCCTGCAGGGAAAGGTGCTTCAGAGGCAGGGAAGCAAAAAGAGAATCGTCTGAAAGCAATTCTCTCTTGATACTTGATGTCCATTCTCAGGGTAACAGAGAACTAATCATGCAAATCCAAACTCAAGGGAAATAAGCCGTGGTTTCTTCATCTGGTGCTCTGAAACTCAGCCAGCAACACACACAGCCAATATCCCTGAGGTGACACAGCACAGTGTTGTTTTGTAGGCAATGCATATTGGATTACTGGAGACTCCACACTGTGAAATTATTATAAATCAGTAATTAGTTGGTGATGGTGATAATTTGGTTCAGAATTCTGAAGCCAGATAAAATGAACTGATTAAAAATAATGCCCTGTTAACTCAGTCTCTTGTGCAATTAAAAACTCAGAAACTGATTGAAGTGGTGAGAAACATCAGGAAAAGATGTAACCATTTAAAAACGCACTCAGATAACAACAGGATTGGGTCCTGGACTAGAAATTTTATTTCTTTAAAGGCAGAAGGGCGTGTTGTTGCTCCTCACCCTGGAGAGCCCTCACTCAAACACAGTTTAACCTTTGGATGGCAAAACATGAATGTGCTGGAATTAAACAGTGCCTGACACCTGACAAGGGAGCAGCTCATCAGAAGATGTTTTCTGATGTACCAGTGCTTTGGAAAAATACTTCCTGCAGGTGTTCTGAAATCACCTGGAGCTTTTCAGGAGATGCTTGATTTAATTTTCAAGTTCCTGCTGTGGTCATACACACATAATCTGGGAGGTCTCTCATGACCAATTACCTTCTGCAGGTGTTAAATGGCAGAAGACAGCCCTGTCAGATGTGCCTGGCTTTTTTTTGGCCAAATCATGTGATTGCTCCATCTTTTTTCTTTTATTTCCCTTGTGGTTGAAATATTGCCATGATTTTGCACTGATTTTGGTTTTGATGAATTCAGCTTTCTTGGAGGACACAGAGGGACACAGCCAACTGAAAGGACAGCTCAGTACAGGTATTTATGGGAGATTCCCAACAAATTCCAGCTGTGTAGAAATGACATATTACTTGAGAGGTCCATAAAAATGAAGATTCACAAGACATTTTTGATCAGGTCCTTCAGTCTGTGGGAGCAGTATGAATGGGAATAAAAGGAAGTTCTGAGCAACTCAGAGACCCTGCTACTGACAAATGCCCAGACCACAAAAAAACTTCAAGCAGAACTTGGAATAACTGAACCTTGCCTTAAAAATCCAAAGGTAACAAGGTTTTTTTAGTTTGGAGTTCATGAAACCATTCTTATGAGTTGAAAATATTTCACCCATTTCTTTACATCAGACACAAACTGCTGTTTTTCTCCCAGCCTTCTTATAAAATACAATCAATTTACATTTTAAAGATCTCGGCGGACTTTCTTTCATCATGGAACAGTAAGTGAGATGAATAATCCAGTTTCTGAGCACTTAAACTCATGGATAATTTCCACATTAACATTTTCTTAATTTTTAAAACAGACCTTTTATTTGATTTAGAGGCTTATGCTCATTTATGTAATAAAAGGGAGAAAAGCTAAAGAGTGAGTCAGTGTTTATTAACCTCGCTAATGAGACAGGCTTTTTCAGGCAAGATGGATATATCTTAATTGGTAAAACAGTTGCATTGTCATTTAGCCAATTAATCCTTTCCAAACAAGGGAAATAGCAGTAATTTTACTTGCAGTGAATGGAAATAAACTTGTCACATTCTGCACATCAATTTACACATTCTTACCTTCCCACTTATATCAGTGAGAATGCAGCCCTTTGATTTCAAAAATAAGGCAATCCACAAATTAACATCAGAATGTATGGAAATTTGGCTACATATACATACATAAATTGATCTCAGTTTGCAAACTGTATGTGACCTCAATCTGCACATTCAAAAGAAAGGCATTTGCAGTTTTAATAGAGGCATAAGAAAGTGCATTAAAAGACATCTTAATAAACTGTTTTCCACAGTTTATAAAAACATAGCCTAAGGCTAGACTTTGCACTAATTTTTTTAAATAGCACTGTTGTTGAATGTTTACATTTCACACAATTGGTATTGAATCCTGCTAACTGATCTTTAAAACAGGCCCTATAAGCATCTGAGTGTTTGTTAACAAGTATTAGCAGTCTCTTAGAGAAAACTGTATACATGTCTTTTAAACATAAAAATGCACTGGTTCAGCACATTATAAATTATAATCCAGATAACAATAACTATCAGAAATATTCCACTCCACTGGGTAATGTTACCAAAGGCACATTTTCCATTACATAATTTCTTTTTATTGTGATTTATTTTCTGTAATACCTCAATCCTTTTCATCAAACACTGAACACAGAACTGTGAAACACCACCAATTGCAAGTTATAATGCTTGCGGTTTATGTCCCATTTCTGAAAGTGTTCAGTAGTCAATTAGGGGTTGACTTAAGACGTCTCATGAAAATCTAAGACTTCAAATTATTTAGCCAAAATCTCATGGTCTTGGATGCAGCTGGATTATCTCTGACGCTTATTACCTCCAGAAGAGCCAGCCTTTTATTATGAGGTATCCTGGAGGGATATAATGCACAGAGGTCTGTGCACGACCAACAGCCCCTTTGAATTTTAGGAATATTTTTGTGCAAGATAATGGTTTTTCTTACCTTCTCCACACACTGAAACTTGGCCCATAAAAGCCTTAAAGCATAGAAAGGAGAATCACTTCAACAGAAAGGAGGTTCATTTCTTTGAAGGCTGGTGTCCACCACTGGAGAATGGAGGAACATGAATAATTTCCATGGGGATGATGAGGAAACTGTTCTGGAGAAGGGAGGAAAGACAACACTGCTGTAACAAGAAGAGATTAACTTCAATTGATCGCCACTGTTTCTGAATACTTATTCCATCCTTACTAGACTAGACCAGACATTTATCTGATAGATAACAGTTCCCAAGAATTATCTATGCCTCTTTTACCCAAACTATGAATACGAACTGTGAATGTTTTCACAGTAAACTGTGAGAACGTTTTTTTCATGGTCACGTAGAGAAACATGCTCAGCTCTTAAAAGATGAGCTACTTTCCTGAGGACTTGCAGAAAAAACAAGCAATGTGTACAGTTCAAGCAATTGTTTGCAGTCAGAGAATTCTGCAGATATCCAGACCTGCATTCTGAACAATCCCTTGCCAATTAGACAGTTAGCAAAAACTTTCCAGCTTTTTATTTCTTTGAAGGGAGAAGAGATATCATGTAGCTAGTATAATACATGCTATTCTGCAGCTTTTCCACCCTACTATCCCATTTTCTATCTCCCTGGGCTTTTTACAGCTTGTATACATTGATCACTCTCTTTTGTTAGGGGTTTTAAGTGGAAAGAAGTATGGCTTCTAGGAACATAGTGTGTATTGCTGCAATTTCCATGCCTTTTAGTACACAAGAATATGCTTTTCAGCACAAATAGCTTGGACCATTCTTCAAAAGGAGCAATCGATTCACTATGGATAAATTTTGTCTGATGCCCAGATTTCCCACAAGAAGACAGGAGACATCTCAGCTGCAAGGTGATATGCTGAGAAATCTCCTTTCCTAGGAGATACACCCTGAGCATTACAGGTTTCTCATAAGGCTCTGCAGTTCATTTGCTCAACGCATGCACCCTTTTACCAAGAGCTCTGCATTAAACCATTGAACAGCTAATGAGACTTGCTTGGATATCATCTTTGTGGACACTAATGGTGTTAAAAGTCTTCCCTTTCATTAAAAATCTCAAGTGTATGGCTTACAGACACGCCTGTGATTTAGCAACCTACCTGTAAAAATTCAAGGACAGGTCATAACTAAAAAAATCAAAATCACAAAAATTTGGTCATGAGGTCTTTTCACATTTTATTTGAAAACAGTGGACTGTAAATTAATTACCAAAATTACATGGTAGTACTGAGGTCCTTCATGCCAGACCAAACTGAATAGTTACAAGGCTGAGGTTTCTCACCAGCATAATTATTTTGTTTGGGGTAATGGGCACAGTGAGAGTCCTTGACAGAGGTGGCATTACTGGTAGTTCTCTTTGCATAAGAAGCTGCTGACCTCACTGAACAAAAGTAAACGTAACTGGGACATAGAAGGCCTTGTACATTAACAGGATAAAGAAATTCCAAGCCAGGGACTTTTGAAAATTACTCTTATCCCAGAATAAGGGTTTTATTAAGTGCTTTCAGCTTCATTGTCTCCACATGTTTTTGAACCTTCTCTCTGAGTTCATTGTTTTGGAGTTGAAAATGTCCATCTGGATACTTGTGCAGATCTCTGCAAGAAATTTAAAACATCATTTGTATTTATAATAACCAGGAAAGCTACTTAGAAATGCTGACAAATTCAAAAAAAGAGACACACAATTTATTTTTTTTAAATGAATACAGTGGCAATTCTATTACTTATGCAGAACTGGAAAAGTAGTGCAGCTGTGGAAAGAACACTCACTCCTGGCTTGGCCAGTTAGGAAAGTTAGCCATCTGAGAGGTAAACACAAACTGACTGTTTTTATCCATGAAGGAACACATGCTGTAATGGGCAGAACAAGAAAAACTGATTTGCCTTAAGCATAAAATACTGAAACTGCTGTAGAGGAGCAATACCTTCTCTGCCATCTAGTGAGATACCACCCCATCGATAACAACAAAAAACCTTTCAGTGACAACATAAAGGATTGGGACCTCATTTTTTTGCTAAGAAATTTTTGTTTCCCTCTTTATAAAGCCAAAATAATAGAGAAGATTTCAACAAGTAAATATCAATACCCAGAGTTGTTTAATGTAGAAAAGTATTTTCATTTTTGATGAAAACTTTGAAGAGAAAGAAACTTACCCAGAAGCATCATCCAGCACTGCATCACTGTGGAAGAAAAAGGTCACTCTTTAGTTACACAATCTGTTCCAAATCCCCATGTTCTGACAAGCAGTGTCTTAAAATGTAAAAAACAGCACTGAGTAAGACACACCTGTATTTTACAGCAAATTATCATCAGTCAATGCTGTAGTAATCACAATACAGCACTCAAGTGTTTTGTCAGAGACTTCACAATATGAAGCACTGGTTTAAAGTTTAAGGGCTGCCAGTTACACAGGATTTCAATGACAACCTAATTATTTCACTCTAAAATAAAGGAGACATTCAGATCTCTGGATGGCTCTGAAAGCTTCAGGTTATTGTGCTCATCCTGACATCTAAGCCACATCATGACCACTTTAAAGAGGGGACAACTGTTGGATAGAAAGATTAATTTACTTGCTCCAAGTCCCACAAGGTATCTGTGAAAATACAGGGTCAGAACTCAGCACTTTCTCCTGCATTGCAATCATTTATTGTATCCATACAACCTGCTGCAATGTGTGTTGGGGGAGTGTGAAACTCTGACAGCAGAGCAAATGTGACCTACTCCTAGGAAAAGCCTGAGACAAAAGCACCATGCCAGGGGGGAAACTCTATGGGCTCTTTCCTCTGCCAGCATTAATCAACATTTAACCAAAAGTGTCATATTGTTATAACCAAAACCAGAGACATGCAGGCCAATGTGTCACATTCACAGCTGCTTTCTGAAGTAAAAGCCAGAGATTGCATTTGCAATGCAAATTTGCTCATAGTACCAGATCGGCATCCCTCTTATAATGGAGCCCCATAGAACATCTCAGTATGACTTTCTGTGCAATTCTGAAGGGGATGCTTGACTTCAGATTCCTTCACATTCTTCTCTCCTATTTTCAGATTATACCTACCTTTCTTCTTTTGCTGATTCCTCTTTGTCTTCTTCTCTGAGTGCCTGACCAATCTGTGGAAATTCAGCTCTCACCATCTCTGGAGTAAGAATCATTTCAAACTCAGCTTCGTCTGTCTCACTAAAAATTAGTAAGATGACAAACAACTGACCTTTATCCTTTTACAAGTATTTTTTAGCCAACAAAAACAGAAGTATGTTTTATACAAGAAGGGCTTTGGTGCTTTGTCTTTGAGAATCTCTTGGGACAGGTTTACAACATTCATACAAGTGGTTAAGACACAGTCAATCACACCATATACAGAACAGAGGAAAAACTTACTGGTCAGTTATGTTCTCCTTGTCTCTCTCAGGTAAGTCAGACAGCACTGGTGGTACATCTCTTGGAAGCATATCCAAACTGTAAGGATCCCTGTGATGGAAATGGTATTAGTTTAAGTTATAAATGCTAATAGCATTAGTGTGGTTATTCTGCACTAAAATTTTATATTTTGAAGCTTCACAGTAGTTGCAGTTACAAGGAAGATGATGCACTTCTAAACATTCGTGGAAAATCTGAGTCCACCAGAAACTGCTGTGATATAAGGGAATGTGAGTCTGAGAGATGCTGGCTGTCACTGGATACAAGTGTCCATACGTTAAAGATTTTACTGTTCATACTCCTGCTGGACAGATACAGTTTGTACCTCCTGGGGCTTTCTAGGGCTGAGTCAACAAGCTTTCAGGAGAGATGTTACTGAAGGTCCAGACTGAAACTCTTCTTCCTGGGCTAGGCATTTCCACTAATGATATTGTTCTTAACCCACCCTTCAAGGACTTCAGTAGGATTTTTCTCTGTTGGTTTTGGATTTCTGAGCAGCCATTGATTCCACCCATATACCCACTTTCATCTGTGGGAAGAGTTACTGGTCAATATACTTACACACAACAGAAACTAGTGGAGGGTAGAGGCACTGTATATTCAAATTCTTTCTTACCTATATACTGTATTTGTCAATGTGGGAATGTTAGAAAAAGTGGAATACACCACTGGTGAGAATTTCCTCCATTCCATTACTCCAGAAATCACTTCCTGAAATGACAAGTGCGACAGCCATCAGACCTCTAATACATAATGCAGAGGGGAGAGAGGCTTGCAGGACAGCGTATCTCACTTCTTGGCTAAGAATTGAATCTGGGGAGCTGAATATTTCAAAGATGCTTCCATTATTGTAAGATTGTGAAAATACAGTAGTTAGTGAAAACATGGAAAGAGCAAAGAAACACTTTGGGATAAATAAAAGACATGGATAAAGCCTAACAAGAACTAGTTTTTCTGATCCATGTACTGACTATTTAGGTGCATGCATAATTTATATTTGAAAATGTCTTCTGTCTGGGATGACTCGATCTTCCTTTTTGATTCATTAGAGCAAAAATATACCCAAGCCAGGTATTCATATAATAAACCCAAAAGGCCATACCTTGTGATGCAGAAATTTCTTTTGTGTGATTGGAATACTGGATCCTTTGGGGCATTCCTTGGTAAAGGTATATTTTGGATGAGGACAAAGATGATATTCAATATTTGATTCACAATAGGGCAAAGGAAGTAAAAATGGAACTAGTCCTGGAGCAGGGTTCTAAAAACAACAAAGAGATTATTTTAATAAATTGTTCTGAGCACCATAAAGCATTACATTCATGAAAATTCAGTTAATACAATTAATGTAGTCTCCCAGATTCACAGCCTTGTGTCGCTGTGACTGTTCTGTTTGGTGTGATCCTTCATTTTCTGTCTCTTTCCCTCATCCTATAATCTGTCTGGTTTATTCATGCTCTCTGCTGTCTAAAATACATCAATTTAGTTGTTGTCTCCAAGTCTGGAAGAAAAAACTATTAGGTAATTATTCCAAAATCCATTGCTGCTTCTCTGAACAGTTCAGAATCCAAGAAGGGAAACTGGACTCGTTGTGGTCGAAGCTACTGAGAATTTTGCCATCAATTTCCCTGCACTAGCATCCGTTTCTGAATAAGGCCTAACGACGGGTAGTGTGGGATCAGGCTGTGCCTGGCTCTCATGACATGAAGAGAGATGAAAGAGAAGCACAGAGGACCTCATCAGTAAGTCCGCTGGAGTCCTGGATGCATGCAATGAGGACAAATCTATACCATATATGTTATGCCAAGATCACCAGACCAGCACAGTGGGCTCTGGGCCATTGCAGCTACAAAATGCTCAGAGCCGTGCTGGCTGGGAGATGTGCCTGTACCCACACACAATGCTCTGAGCTCTACAGCTGCCTCTGCCTGCTCAGAGACACCTCAGGCACCTCCAGGCTGTGCTGCACTGTGTGAGAAACACCTTCTACAGCTGGTGCCAAGTAGGACAATCTACACAAGTAAGTAACAAAATCCTCCCATGCAAGGCATGTGCTGGTGATTTTTTGAATCTCTGTGCCTAATAATTTGGAAGTGTGGTTTGGGATGCTCTGAGAACTTTTAGAAACTGTAAGGCAGCAGGATGCAATATGAGCAGAGTTTGACTTCACTTTTCTTAGTTTACCCAAGGATCAGGCAGAACTGTAGTCGCCCAGCTGAACAGCAGGAGAAGACTGTACCTGTCCTACCTACCTGGGCAAGAGCATGAGGTTATAGAAGGACTGAGATGCCAAGATCATGGCTTCTCCTCTAGCATCCAAATGGGGAAACACGGAGAAGGTAGGGGCTCCATGGTATTCCAGGGAATCCTGTGATCACTCACCATTTGTGGAGTGCCAGACTGGAGTGGTCTCCTGTTCTCTGCTTTCACTGGCAATTTTGCCTTATCATCCCTCCTCTAAACTGATCAAAACCCACTCTAAAGTGAAATGTTGCCTCTCTCAGTGGGATGAGCTCTGTGACTCCTACCTACCAGAGCTTGCACCTGGAAGGATTACTCTCACTCTGGATAGTTTATATACCAATCTGAGTACGAAAATTGCCTGTAATTCCACATCAAGCTGCTGATGAAACAAACACAGTTCCCTTAATTTCTTAGGTTCTTTATGGAAGTTCACTTCTACTTACAAAAATGCGAAGTGGATTGCTCTCTGTAGGGTCGACTAAAGCTTGGGGAGGAAGCAGCTTTAAGAGGCCGATATCTCTTTCTGCTACTTTTTCTGAGGATGGTTTGTAAAACTCCACTCCTGGGGATGGTTTGTCAAAATCCACTCCTGTGGACGGTTTGTCAAAATCCTCTCCTGGGGATGGTTTGTAAAAATCCTCTCCTGGGGATGGTTTGTAAAAATCTGTCCTCTGGGAGACCAGTGTAAGCTGTCCCTCAGCAGCTGGAACTACTTCAATCAATTCATCCTTGAAAAACAGACATCAAGGGTTTTCAGAGGGTAGTAAGCCTTTTGGTATAAGATGTTGAGACAAAATTAATCAAAACATCGTAGAACTGTAGGGTTGGGAGTGGCTTCAGCAAAGTTTGTATTTTAGATGATTTGTTACCTGGGCTCCCTGCCTCAGGGGTCGGGAAAGTTCCCGAGGTTCGTAACTTCTGGCTGCATACCGTGTACAAAAAGGCTGATACTTCATAATGTTGAAATGCTGAGGAACCTAAGTGGAAAGAAAAAAAGGTGTGCTGCAGATGACAATAACTACTGTCGGTTAACTCACAGATGGAATGGGACATTCCGGCTTTTCACAGGCACATTGCATCTTTTTGGTAAAGGATACTTGGATAACTATTCTGGGACACAGTATATGACCAAAACTTTGAGGAGGCGTACTTCACCAGGACAAGCTGAATGAGTGCATGAAAGAATATTTTAATTTTTGCTTTTCTGTAAAAGATCATGGATTTAAGAGTTTCTTTACCACATATTCTGAACTTAATATGGTGGTGAAAAGCCATGTAAGTAATATATGTAACACTGATAGATGAATCAAAGTGCACTAAAGGGAAAAGATGCTACAAGAAAGTTTCCACATTGTTATGTCACTTGAATAAAAAGAAAGTGGACTTTGAGCCAAAATATGCATGGATTTTAACCTGAGGGATTATTTTTACTTTGAAGCGGTGCAGAATTCGATCTTCTGCTATTCAAAAATTGAAGAGAAATGGGTTTAGAATTCAGGAGAAAAATGTTTCTATAAATTTCTATACAATTGAAAATAATTTAAATATTTCAAGAAGGAGATGTTTGTATTTCCTGTTAAGGAACTAAGCATGCAGAACTGGTAGCCAAATAAACAGAAGACTTCCATTACTTTCTTAGAGGGAGGACACTTTCATTATGTCACTTCTGTAAAACTCTAGAATCAAAGGAAAAACTGTGTGGTATGCATGGCTCACAGTATCTTCATTCACAGAAAGACTCTGATGTTTGAGATATAATAATTTCAGCTGAGGTGATTCATCTCTCTGTCTGGAGAGAGGGGACTATTGCTGACTGTAAGCTTGTTACTTATGGAAACAGATGAGGTGTTCTTAATAAAAGTATGCTAATCATACAGCTGTGTCAGACAACACTTCTACTGTGCTGCACAGAGGCCACTGAATCAGCTAAAAAATGTCTAACTGCAGTGGGGGAAGAGAGAAATACGATACAGCCGAGGGAGCTGTACTGACTCACCTTCAAGTCATAATAAGGAAGAATATGCCTGACTTTCACATCTACAGGTGCAATAGGAACTAGGCCAAGAGCATCAGGTGCCTAAAAGAAAACAGTATTTAAAAAACAGTAATATGGTGGGCATTTTGTTTTGCATTGGCAGCAATCCATCAGCACAGCTAATTAAAAACATATGGAAATAATTATGCAAACATTTATTTTATTTAGCTTGATATTTTTGCTGTTCTTTCTTGGATTTTGGCATTTCTGGTTTTTTTTTTTTCTTTCTTTTCTTTTGAAAAACCATGGATGTTAACTAACTCTGAACATTAATGTATTGCTCAGAATTTCAGAATGTAATCAAGAGTATGCAAACATTTTTTTTACTGTTTTCAGCAGTACCCTTAACAAATCTGAAGTCATGAATTAATTTGCCAGAACCTCAGAACACCAGTCATGTTGTGAAATTTTAATAAAGGCAGTACCAGGCCAATATCTTCAACTAACATTTCAGTTCCTATACCTACCAAATCATGATTTTGTTCCTGGGAACTGCAGAAAGGGAATTCAAAAGGCAATATAAGATCTTCAGATATTCTGGAAGAAAGGCCCTTTACTTCTTCTTCACTCTTCCTTGATTTGCTGAAACTCTTGGTTTCTGTCATGAATAGAAAACAAATCTTAAAATTTTGTGATATATCTTAATGCACTGTTTCAAAAATAGAATCAAGCCACAAAATGGATTTAACATCTTCCTAAAACAGGATGTGTCCAGTAATTTTAATATAAAGAGTAAGGTAATACTTCCTGAAGGCTTTAAATGTCACATCTATAAGATGTGAAGCACAATACCTTGACTAGCAGAGAGATCTAATTTACCCTTTCCTGAGAGGACGTTACAGCCCACTCATTCCAGCTTGGTTCTCTACCTTGTTCTGCTTAGAAAGGCAGAGAAAAGTCAGAGGTCGTTCTTACACTAACTGCCATTACACCTTTTATTTGCAGCATCCCTGAAATTCCTGCATAGTGGGAATGAAAAGTACCTATTTGCAAAAGCAGGAAAAGGCCTGATATGGAAAGGTGTGACTCAGCAGTTGTCAAATTGTATGTGTACCTGGGAGTGGCAGATGAGAGACATAAATTCCTTTCTGTCCACCATATACCCATCTGTGACACCCACACAAGGCCAGTTTTCTTCTATGACTGTTGAGCAACAAGTCAAGAGTTTTTCAGGCCAGTACTTTCAATTTAGTGTAAAGAAAAGTGATTGATTAAAAGCACTTACATGAGAAAACAACAAGGAAAAAACCAACCCAGTATCTCATGGATCCTATTGCCTCATTTCACTGAGTTCAGACATCTTGCCTTCATCACATTCAGGAGTCTTTCCCCCTTCCATCCCACATGCAATCAGCTCCTCTTATCCTGTGTCTCTCACCCCTTGGGCTCTGCCTAATCTGTTCATCTACCTGTTTCTCATATAGGCCATTCTGCTCTTTCATTGTTCCTCAGGCCTATACACAGAATCACAGAATGGTCTGGGTTAGAAGGGGCCTTTCTAGATCACCTAGTCCAACCCTCCTGCCAGGGGCAGGGACATCTATCACCAGATCAGGCTGTCCAAAACCTCATCCAACCTGATCCTGAATGCTTCCAGAAGAGTTAATCAATTTTTTAAATCTGGTAAATAATGTGTATGAAAAGGAGATATATATTGACTACAGCTGTTTCTACTTTCAGCAGGGCCTGTTGTGATAGGACAAGGGGTAATGGTTTTGAACTAAAAGAAGGGAGTTTCAGATGAGACATGATATAAGGACGAAGTTTTTTGCAACAAGGATGGTAAAATACTGGCACAGATTGCCCAAAGAGGTAGTGGATGTCCCATTCTTTAAAACATTCAAGGCCAGGTTGGATGGGGCTCTGAGAAACCTGATCTGGTTGAAGATACCCCTGCTCATTGCAGGGGGTTTGGACTAGAGGAGCTTTAAGGTCCCTTCCAATCCAAATCACTCTATGATTCCACCGTGTCACACTTCTCTTTTTTTCTGGAAGTCTTTATATGTAATGCACCTGACACACTGCAGCACAGCCTGAACTACCATAGCCCATGTCCAAAACATCAGCCTGTTCTAATGCTTACCAGACACAGACCCCTCCTCCAGACCTCTGGCCTCTCTGGTCAGTCCACGGAACAGACGCAACAAACGATTTAGGCGAATCTGAATCAAAATCTGAGAGAATGACCTTTAATGTTAATATAAAGTCAAACACTCGAAGATTTACAGCCATAGAAATATACTGTGTATGTTACAACTGTATTTATTCTACAGAGCTCACTCAGACATCCCTATTTCAGAATTTTTAATATAGTTTTCAGTTCAGGAGGGAGAAAATAGGAATGAGAGATGTAGAATGGATCTCAACTCTACAGTGACCTTATACAATAAATACAGTTAAAACCTTAATTTAATCTTACAGGTTAATCAGACTGTTTTTTGGCCAGGTCCTAATCCTTCAGCTGTGTTTATTGGTATGCACAGATTTAACAATGAGTGAACAGTCAGTTGACCAGGGCCATATGACTATTTGTGGCTCTGAGAACAAGGAGAGTAAGTACCAAATTGTGCTGTATAATTTGCCCAAATATCACAGGGTAAAAATGAAGAGCTCTAGGTTTTAATATCAGAAGGAGCCATTTGCAGAAAATTATCTTACAGGAAAGAGCATTTCATTTCAAGACTTCAATATTGTGAAGAGATTGAAGAATATCCAAACTGGACACCAGGAGAGCAGGACATTTCCCTCTTGCTTGCTACATTTCAGTTTACTGGAGAAAGTGATTTTACTGGTTAGTCTTTAGCTTCCAGGTCTATACCTCCCTTATCTGAATTTATGCCCACTGTTTCCCATGTTCCCATCATGCACCATAGCAAAGGTGCTCCATCATCAGTAACTTTCTCAGAGGTGTTAGAAGGTGCTGCTCTCTCCCTCTACATTCCCTCTCCAGACTAAGGGTCTCCTTACAGAGTGAGTGCTCCAGACCCTGACCATCTTGGTGGCTCTATACCAAACTCACTCCTGTTTATTGATGTTTTTTCTGGTACTAGGGGCCCAAATTTGAGCACAGTGTTCCATATGCATTTTGAAATCTTCTCTTTTTTGTGCAAAAATACTTTTTACTTAAAAAAAAATCTAAATTCATCTGCATTTATTTAGTCTTGATTGCAATATAAAGCACAGCTGAATACAAAACTTATTCCAGATTCTTATTTCCTGTTGAGGTAGGGCCATATTTATCAAACTGTGAAATCCCTGGCTAGCCGTGAATGCTCCTTATGTGACTGTTTCCATGTTCTTTTGTGCTATTTCCAAGGCATCATGCCATCACACTGCATTCTGGTTGTTCACTTTACCTTGTATGCTGCTTGTTGGAATTTCCTGAACATCTTCTTTCTGTTGTCCCAAGGGTCATTACGGAGCAAGTCAAATGTGGGATGGACACTTGGATGCTGCATGATATTTTTGTAAAAATGGAAACAGAAAAGAAAAAGGACAACTCCTTTTGCAACTAGATAAGGGAGAAATTTCCCTCAGCCCAAGATGTTCCTTGGCCTGAATCCATACATTTTTCCTAAATGCTTAAATTAAGTGAAGTGAAAACATTTGCATTATTGGCATTTAACCAGAAGCCTTGACTGAGCGGCTTAATGGGAGGTAATCACCAAATATTTTCAGATGTGGTATGGGGAACGCAGAGATAATGTAGCATGGTTTGCATCCACACAAATGACAAACACATACTAATGATTTAAGTGCACTACATGGGAAGTCAGACAGCAGAGAGAATAGACAGGGTCTCTACCAAATATACATTTCATCTTGCACAGATGGGAAGCTGGAATAGCTGTAAGGACTCACACCAGGAGCCCAGCAAAACCAGTATCCTTTCTCCAATAATGGCTGATAGCACATACTTGAAGACAGGTGAAAGATGCCACAGGGAAGGACAAAAAAATTTAAGTACCCGAAAGGTTCCTGTCAATCTGACCTGCAGGTGAAGGTTGTAAATCTCATGATAAGCTTAAACATGATCAGGAATGAGAAAGCTTCTCCTGAGAGAAACAAGCAATATAAATCTGAGTTAGGCCTGCAGATGTCCACTTGGCTGTCATATTAGATCAGAACATCAGATGAGCTGTGCATATAGCATGCTGCTTGGCCTACCTAAGAGTAAAATGGAAAATAAGGCACTGACACAGAAATAGGAATATTAGGAGGAAAAGTATTCAATGGCAAATATCTATGGCTGTTTGTTAGCTTAGTAGGTTATAATAACATATAGGCTATAATAATAGATGAACAAACCTGGCCAACAGGCTGCATAACACGTCTGAAAGAAACTTCTACTTCATTCCTTTGAAACTCCTGTTCTATGATAGGATCTCCTCTTTGGATCTAATTTGTCACCAGGAAGAACAACCACATTAGCACAAAGCATCCAATGAATTCTTTCCTCCCTTACAATTAGCGAGACTCACTTACAATGTAACATGCTGGAGGTGCTTAACAATACACAGGCTTCATTCCCTTTTAGGGAGTGATTATTGCAGCCCTCGAGCAAGTCACACAAAGTGAATAATGTCTTTTCAGGTCTGAGTTTCAATCAGATCTCTGTCCTAATGAAACATGGTTTTCATTGCACAGCCAGAATCAGCAGGTAAGGAAATAAACGCTTCTGAACAAAGTTAATATACATTAATTCAGTGATAACAACAATCTCACAATTTAGATCTTTATTACTCACTTCCTCCTTTTTACTATTAAATAAAATGTTTGAAATAATTAACTGTGCCTAATTCAGTGTATAAAACAAGCCTTTATCCTGTCTATAAATAACTTTACTCCCACAAACAGTTCCTTGGAAGTCAGTGGGATGTCAGAAGCGAATTGAATATCCAGGAAACAGGATAAGAGGGATAAGCCCCAACTGTCCCTAAGGGCTACGCCACAAGGAAAAATATTTCCTGCCACCAAGTACTGCTTATTGCTGTTGTCACCTCTGTGGAAGATGACCTGCAGTCTGGAGTGACTGGAAGAAACCAAAGAGACAGAGGGTGAAAGGAGAGATGAATTATCTCCTCATGGCTCTGCATGAGAGTACTGACCAGCTCTCTCTCTTTGACTGTGAGCCATTCAGGACATCAGCTCTTTAGAGAGGTACAATATAAACAGAAGGTTGGATGCAGCCATGGTGCTGGCAGGATTACACTGGAATGCAGCACTGTGATGTGACTGGGTGACAGGGTGCAAATCTGCCAGGTTGGATAAAGACCTAGTTACACTTCCATGAATGGCTTACCCTTTTCTCTGTCTACCTCCAAGATAAAACCACCTCAAAACCAGTGATATACAGGCACAACAAAGTTATAACTGCAGTAACAAGCACAGCTAGTTCAGGTTTGCATTGATATATGAAGAAAAACTGAAGATGTAGAGAGCTTGATATTATTAACTAATTTACTGCATAATCTTAAAGTATAACTTTGATTTTAATTTTACATAAAAAACTTCAAAGACTAGCCTTGTATTGCTCTTCTTCCTTTTGTCGTCTTTCAATAATCTGGTTTTTAAATTCTGCAGAGATTGGATCTTCTCCCTTATGAACTTGCCTGCATTAACAGTGGAGGCAAGACAAATGTTTTACTTAATGCACAGTTTGCTTTATTTAAAGGCTAACAGACTTACTTTTCTTTTCCTAAGGTGCCTAGGTGTCTCTGACCCTCAGTGTAAGAGCAGTTCTGAGGATTTCAATTGAAACCATGGTATGCTTACACACCGAACTATGTTTTGCTTTACAGCATTTGATGTACACAGAACTACAGAATCATTAAGGTTGGAAAAGGCCTCTAAGATCATTGACTCCAGCCATTAACCTAACACTGCCAGGTCCTCCACTAAACCATGTCTACATCTATCACTACCACATCTACATGTGTTTGAACACTTTCAAGTGTAATTCTGCTCACTCCATTGTTCATTTTAGCCTTGATATATTGACAACCATGAGAAATATCTCCCTTTGCCCTTAAGGGCACAAGATGAGATGCCTGAGAACAAGTTTAAGTGAACAAGGTTTTCAGCAGGTTTCTTTCTGAACGAACCATAACACAATCAAAGAACTCATTGGGTACTACTACAATGGATTACTACTGAGACTGCTCTTTGGCAGAAGTGAAAAAAATGAAATAAAACAACAGTAAATTAGCTGTAAAACAAGCCTTCCTGGGACAAGAAATGGCAGTACTAGGCACTAGTGGATATTGCATACATCATTCACAGAGGCATCAGTTAAGCAAATCCCAGTCTTGTTAATGTGGTTCACTGACACTTACCACTTTAGATGATTTGCTTCCTCTTCCTGAACATTTTGTTTGACTTTTAGTTGAAATATGGCTTCCTTCATCTGTCTGGTTTTTAACCCTTCTCTGCCTTGGGAAAGGACTGCAGGAATACAAAAAAACCATACCACACCTCAAACTAAACTGCATTTTTAATTGTGAAATCTATCCATTATGGTAATTGAACCCATTAATACATAAAGCCAAGGTGAGATTTCTCATAGAAACTACAGTCACATCACTTAAGCAATTCTGAATCAAAGTACCTCATCAGAAAACTACAAATAATGCTAAGACCAAGTTTATGCTGCTTAATTACTTTACCTTCTTTTAAGTCCTTAATCTTCAATTTGCCTGGTTCCTGTATCAAAACAGTAGCTACAGCATACGGATTTGACAAGTCTGTGGGGAATCTGAGATTCTGGTATTCAATTTCCTATGAGATATAAATTAATAGAAAGAAATAGAAACCTGAAAGATTTCCAGCCTAGAAAACTACATGTAATGATTATATTTTCACACCTTTACCTTTTGAATAGGCTTTGATTGAGGTTGGCTGAATTTGTCTCTTCTCCACACCATGAACTTTCCTGCAGACCCAGCTTTTTTCTCTGGATGACTTTGTTGTTTGTCAAAATGTGCTTTTCTAGATGTCAAAAGGACAGATATTGCTCTTGTAAGTACTCTGGAAATGGCATATAAGTCCAGTACATGCATTTACATATCCTTTAGGTATACAAAGAGACTGGAAATTTCTCTCCCAAATAACAACTGGAACCAAACTTTTTAATCTTCAGTGTTCACAAAAAAATTAAGTACAGTCCTTAAGGCCTCATTGCTCACAACCCCCTGCATTTGCAAGGCCTCAACATAAAAATAATAAAGAGCAGGAATAATAGAAACTGAGGATGCTCCATACTTCTTTAATAACATGTAACTTCTTGTTATATATATTTTGATAGTTTGACTTCATATAGATTAACGATGTTTGGAGCAAAAGGTGTAGCAGAGCAGCTACATGTATAAACAGTCAAATTACATTAGTCATTATAAGCCTCCAAAGAAACAAATGCTTAAAACTATTACAGCAAAATGGTATGAAATCCTATTACATAGGTATTTTTTAGAACTGGGCAAAGAAACTCAAAAATCAGTCAGCCACACATACTTCAGACCCAGGTGTGGTGTTGATGTTCCAGTGAATACACACACATAGGGTTTTGAGTGAAACTGTGAAATCTGTAGCTGCATTGCCATTTGTGCTGTTCCATACTCAAGTGGGGAATATTTCACAGTTACTTCCACTTTTTCATTGCCTGGAATGATTCCTGTGATTAGAGGAGAAAAACAGTAGAAGTTCATATGACATGAGCACACTTACATATGCAGAAATTGATTTTGGGCTTTTTTTTTTTTAACAATTTTATCTTCGAATACTTGGCAGTAGGCATGGAAAATATTTCAGATCTCAAAGTGCCTTTCAAGAACTGTGTCCATTGCCAGATAATAGGAGATATTTTGCAATAGCAGAATGATTTGACAGTAAAGCTGTAATGTTTCATACTGCTCTGAAAATGATTGCCTGTTTACATGTAGACATTCTTCACTTGCATCTGCTAGTCTTAAGTCTTCAGCACCTTCTGCCTTCATAAGCAAAGCATTATAAACATATTCCTCTGTGCTCTTCCAAGCTAGGGGACTCATCTGGACTTGATGCATTATTTATCTCTATTTGACCTTATTTTTTTTATTTACCATTTCCATTATTTTCTCAACTACTTTTCCCTAAACATTCAGTGCAATCCCAGGATACAGGGACTCCTCAACATTTCTGCAACAAGGAAGTTATTCAGCTCATCAGAAATATTAATTTCTCATCTCTGTCAAGTGACCACTGCCTGGGTTTCTGCAAACTGTAAACACCAGTTAGTTTCATTGGGTTGGCTTTGGGTACCTTTCTCTATGAGTACACAATTTGCTAGAGTATTTCATCCTTGAAAGTTAACTCTGTTTGCAGTGTGAGATTTACAGTTGAACACAACCTTAAAGGTCTTTTCCAACCTAAATGTTTCTGTGATTCTCTGATTACTGATCTCTGAGCACAATGGCTTGAGTAGGAGCAGAAACTTTTTAGTACTTTTCAGGCGGACTTCAGCACCTCATAGTTTCAGGCTACCAGAATTTCTGACTTAAGTTTTACTGGGTTGATATTTTTTTCTGGGATATACTTGTGGGAAGACAAAGGCCAGATGGACAGTTTGGAACACCCGATATTTTGTCAGACGTCTGTAGCTGGGCATTACCAAAAGACATCTACCAGCCACAGACAGCTATCTGCCGTGAGGCTGCATATGACCAACTGCATTTACCTGGAAAAACCCTGAGGCAAAAGTTTTTTCTGTACAGCACTGAATACACTATCACAAGTAACTACACTTCATAAACACAGATTTAACATTTAGAATTTTAAAGAAATTCAATCTACCAAATGTTGGCTGAACAGTGAAGGCTCTGTGAGGCTGAATAATATCAATGTGGAATTCAAAATCTATTGGACAGCTGCACTGCAACGGGATAACATACTCCTTACTGAAAAGAGAAGAAAGAAGAATGAAATTAATGGAACTACAGTTGACAATCAATTACAAACTGGGAAATTATATTATACACAACATGCACTAAACTATCTGTGTTCAGAGGAGTGGGTTACTTATTGATGTGAAAATCGTAATTCCTCACTGTTCTAAAACAGCAACGTATTTAATATCTTTCACTCCCTAAGGAAATGAAAGCTAAATCTTGATCTGAATGCTGGACATTTTACATCTTGACTTACCTTCTCCTACCCATACAGAATCTGATTACGGAAAAATTTAAAATCTCATTTTTTATAAGTTATTTATGTGTATCCTCAAATTCTTACAAACTCTAATATCTGGCAAATATAAACAATCCAAACTGGAACGACAATGAGTACAGAATCAGAAATCAGCCTTTTCCCACGGCCCTCCCTGTGAAAGATGATGAGAAAAGACTGCAGTCTTCAAAAGTGTTGAAAACTCCAACACATGACTGGACTTAAACCACTGCAGAAATAATGATGCTGTGGCCTGATTTTCATAAAAGCCCTTTATGTCTCATGCAAGTTGTATGAGGAGTATTAGCACACATCTTTTCAAGCTGTCTTGCCTTTGTATGCATCTATTTTCAGAGATCAAACTGAAACACAAAAGCATGGGTGTAACACCATCCCTCATCCTGCAAATCAAGATCAATTTACCCAGGCTTACTTCTGCTGTTTATTAACTGTCTGACTGAAATCCTACTCTGTTGATTAGCAAAGAATGTACGTTATACACAATGTTCCCTTGGAAATCACATTTTGAAATGCCTAAGGAAATAAGCAATAACAGCAACGTTCTTTTTTCTCTGCCTTAATATGACCTATTCATGAAGAGGATGTAACAGCAGGCTGGGCAGGCAATTTGTTTTAGGGTATAGTGCAGCTTGAACAGTAACCAGAGTGCCTTAAACCCAAGACAATTATGCCACCTGTTGCCTGGTGGACCTTCTGTACCTAAGGAGAGCAATGGGTGGTAGAATATAGATTTTATCTTACACTTAGGGAAGTAAAGGCAGTTTTTCCACTGACCTCATGGGCTATGGATTGAGCTCAGAGTCCCTTGGGTTCTGTTTTGCATTTTTAGGGATGTTTTTCAGGGAAACGTTCATTTTTAGTGAAGTTTCTAATACCTTAATGATGAAAAATACTGGTAAAAATTTAGGTTTGAAACCATCCATTTTCTTTTCAGGAATTCTTTGAAATGCCCTCAAAAGTATCTCTGAGCATCCCTGTTGTGTTGAAAAAAAAGATTCCCACTACTTACAATTATATTTTTCACTATTTATAATATCTTCTCTATATTCTGGGAATATGAACATTCTGTATACTTCAGCACTAAAATGGAGCAAATAATCAGAATCACATCAAGCCTAGAGGCACCCAGAAAGTCAGGAGTTAAGTTCAGTCCTGTGAGAAAGCTGTAACACAACTTCTGATGGATTCACTAGAGTTCAAAAAATTAAAAGGGATTAGAAAAAACAAAAAGACACAAGTGTTCATTTTGCAATGCTGGGCTAATTTTTACTGCAGAATCTTCCTTGTATGTGCCTTGCCAAGTCATTTTTCTGTGCTTCAGTAAAATTCATGAGTTACTTTCAGCTCACAGGCTAAGAAAAACCCTAGCTGCTAAGACCTTCAGTTCCCAGAATTCATTCAAATCTTTACACTAACACAACTCACCATAATTACACCTGATGTAGAAAATGTCCTGCAGAACTAAAACCTAATTAACAGGATCTGCCTTCTCCTTTTCCCCTTCCCAGGGCCTATTAACAACTAATATAGATTACTTTGTGAGAACAGTCAGTGTTCCCTCCATGTAACAAATTAAGATGAAGTCTATGCCATTCAAAGCTTTGCATCTGAAGATCACTTTAAATATTTTTAAATAGAAGAAGTAAATCTAATGACTGATCAACATCTGGAATGAGGTTAGCTATTTGCTAGCACTTACCCCTACCACACATTAATTTCCAGAACTTACACCAACCAAACTTTCATTTCCAGAACACTTCATCTTGAAAGGAAGAGGTATTCACTTAGGACCTAACAATGCTAAAAAGTTACAGCACTTGGGAGTGTACAGATTACAAACAGCAGGCATGCTGCTTCACCATATGATGAGTGAAGTGAGTCAGCACCACTTCAGGCTAACTGAAAACCCAGTCCCATCTCTATATATTAGTTTGCACAGCATTTACTTTACTGTAAACATGCACCTCAAACAGTCCATGTACAGAACTACTTTTCAGTCCAGATGGTAGCTTACTTCCTTAAAGCTTCTAAGACATTAAATTGTACAAATAGAGGAAACCGAAATTTTTCTGGGTTTGGGCATGTCTCACAAAAGGTGGATAAATGTCTGTTCTTGACTTACCTCTGCCCAACCGATACATCAGATAGATTTATAAATGTTGGAAATTCTACAACATTCGTAGCAGGATAAGCATGCATGGGAACAACTAAGGTATCATCTCCCTGCAAACAAACAAACAAAAAGGTGCAAATACTTATTTCTTAAAATGAATAAATCATAGAATATTAAGGGTTGGAAGGGACCTTAAAGATCATCTCATTCCAATTCCCCTGCCATAGGCAGGGACACCTCCCACGAGACCAGGTTGCTCAGGGCCTCATCCAGCCTGGCCTTGAACACTGTCAGGGTTGGGGCACCCACAGCCTCCCTGGGCAACCTGTCCCAGGGCTCACCATCCTCGAAGTAAAGAACTTCCTAATATCCAACCTGGATTTCCCCTCTCAATTTGTGCCCACTACTCCTTGTCCTGTCACTGCAGCTCCTAATGAACAGTCCCTCTCCAGCTTCCCTGTAGGCTCTCTTCAGATACTGGAAGGTTGCTATGATGTCTCCATGCAACCTTCTCTTCTGGCTGAGCCCCAAGTTACTCAGCTTGTTATGGAAGCAAAAAGTTTGTCTAGTAGTTGGCCAGTAAGTGGGCATAAAACATCTTTAAGATTATCGCGTGTTGCACCTCAGAATACTTATGTTCTACCTGCTTTCAGTATCCATCCGTTTCTATACTTTATGCAACTCTCTACAGCTCCTCTGAGCCTGCTCATCTATGACATTATATCAGTGTGGCACTGGCAGAGAATAGCAAAATATGTAATATAATCTTACCCACAACTCTGGGATGTTTACAGAGGAAAATTTTAGATGCTTAAAATTAAACACTCCAATCAAGACTTACTGGGAATAAATCCATGTATCTCTAGAAGATTAACTATAGTTGTTATAGATATTTCATTCCATTACAACTTCAACTGTATTTTGTGATAAATCCTCACCTCGCAGTGAATTCGGATGCAATCATAGTAATACCGCCACTCATCAGGACAAAAATCAACAGTCACCACATATGACAAACCAGGGACAAGCCGGTGCTGGAAAAGGACCAAAACAAGATGGAAGGTATGCAAAACTGCTTATGTGACACAAAATCTGTGCTGCGTGCGAAGGGCAGTGTGAAGGCCTTCTGACACTTACTGTTTTGTTGTATTTGATCTGAAAATACATTGTCTGGGGTGGTATTATGTGAGGGTTTATTACATTGGCAGAAATATTTATCAGCTTCTGTAGAACAAAAGAAAACCAAAACCACAAAATACTTTAAATATAAAAGGTCAATTGAGAATGCCAACTGTACTTTTTGTAACCCCCCCCCCATAGCAAAGAAGTAATAAATATTACTTTAATAGAAATAATTCCGATATGCTCTGAATTTAAAAGAAAATTATACAAATCTTACAACCTGCATTTTTATTGTTTGGAAGCAAGTCACAATTCTTAACCAAGCAATAACACTCTTGCTAAAAGAGACGCTACTGTTGAATCAAATACTGGTTCTGTTTTGCTTGTGTGCAAGAGGAACAAAAACTGAAGCAATCTATTGACCACTTTTAGAGACATCTGAAACAACAGGAATCTTGTAACACTCCATGGTTTTGTTTTGGATTACAAAACAACAAATCTTTGGATACTGACAGTTCAGACTATAAAGCCTCTTGCATCTTGATTACTCTCATTATATCTGGAGAACCTCGTCCACCACAAGCACCCAACCTCTGCTTCAACACATTTACCACATAAATACAGAGAGAAGACAAAGGGACAGCAGAGAGAAGAAAAAGAAAGACCCAAACGATTCACAAGGGAAGGTAATCAAATCTAGGTACTGAGTTTCTTTCCTCAGAATAAACTGTTCTTGGCAGAAGGCCAGAAGTACTTTCAAAACCTTGCCACCAGTAAATGTGCTTGCAGACACAAGTGACACTCCAAAGACGTTTTGAAAACAAAATTCTGATGGAGTTAAAGCATGAATCCCTTCATTTATGATGTGCAAGTCACATAACACTTACCTTGCTTGCAGACACGGGAAACAGAAATCAAGCCAGGGAGTGTAAAGGGGGGTGCTGCACACCCTTTTGTTACCACGGGGCAACAGACACTAGGTGCTGCTTTTTAGAACACTCCACAGAGAAAAGGCCTCACGACCACAAGCAGTCAACTCAGATTCTGCTGTCCTTTTATGAGACCCAAGAAGATCCCTGCTCTGACACTTACTAGTGTCTGCTGGTGATGTTTTCCAACTTCATACCCTCCGTAGTGTAACACAGCAGGCTCAGCCCTTATGACCTTGCTCCTCTGAAGTGCTGAATAAATCTCTACAGATCATAAAACATGGGGAAAAGGAGACCAGGTGAAATACATATGAGGATTGCTACTTACATTAAGTCTATTTATGCTATACCCAATATATTAGAAAAAAATGAGACATTATTTCTCCTGTTAAATAGGCATGAATTTTTAAAAACTTCAGCAGAGCCATGATCCTGCTGCCAGTTTGTCTCTTGACATCACAGCTTCAACAAGCCACTCCAAAACTTTAGGGTCAGCCAGGATCAGTACAGACATTATTTCTTTCTTGACTACCTGTGATTTGGGCCCACAGGAAGCTGCAATTTAAGCAACAGGATGGGAGATTTGCCGGGGAGTTGCAAGAAAAACCAAAAAAACCCCAGCCAAGTGCCTCCTAGGATTGCTCCAAGGTTGGAGAACAGCCAGAGAGCAGAAACTTACTTGATTCCAGCAGGTGATTGGGGACAGCACGTCTTTTTTTAGGTTCCTCCACAAGGTTGCCTAGAAGGGCGCTTGGTATTTTCCTGAAGGTCTTCCTAGCAACAGTGATGTCTGTGGAGGCCGACTGAACCACATCCATGTTATAACAGAAATGGGGTCTCAATGGCACTAAAATTCCTCAGTGCCTGAGGTCAAATGAAAACAACATAGTGATCACATCTTCCCTTGCACTGGTAATATCTGCTGCCTGAAACTGCCTAAAAACATTTAGGAGAGAGAGTTACTTTTTTCCTTGCTGAAGTAGATTATTCTGTGTGTGCCAAGTATAAGGAGGGAGTGATTCCAAAAAACCTTGCTCCCTCTGCAAGGCCTAACACTTTGGGCATGTTCATCTGTTGTAAGGCTTATTGGGGACTTTTGCCTTTCAGGTCTATGTAAAGCATCTCTCTCTTCCTTCATGTGCCCCAGCACACAGGAGGAAAGGAGGTTCTTTTGATAATTCCCCTATCCAAACTGATTTCTGCCAACGTGTTTTTCCAGTCTCTCCTGGGTGTTTGAGTTGTTAACTTGCAGATTAATTTTTAATTTTTAAATATTAATATGATGGATAAGAAAACTGGCATTTGAATCTTTTGTTTGGATAGTATCATCTGGGTTATCTGTTTAGTGAAGATAACTGTAAACTCAGAAAGCCATGGGTGTTACAGATCCTGTGTTAAGTATGCAGTTATCAGAACATACACTTCTCTAATGGCAAGTGCAAATATGAAATAATAAAGTCACCAGACACAATCCATCCACCAGAAATTATCTTTGTAAATATAGCATACAGCCCTTGGCTCTTGTATGAACTGGTGAACTGTGTGGAGAAAAAGAGAAGATACTTTTGGAACAAGTACTGAATTCAAAAGACATGCTGGGTTTTTCAGCCCTCGAGCTGAAAAAGTGTGGTAGCACTCAACAGTTCCAAAGCTGAATCACTAGTCCACTTCCCCCATTACATTTTATGGTCTCATCTCTGGTATTTGTCTGGTTTTCTAGTCTGCTTTAGATCTTTCAGGCACAAGTTGAGAGTTGCTTCAAGCTCATAAAGCGTTGGTTTGCTTTATGGGTTTGTGCAGTATTAAATAATAAATAAGCAAGATGCTTAAAATAACGTGCTACCAGAACCCTGGCCTTGATAATATTTTCCACTCAACAGCTCCAAGTACTAATTTTCCACTTGCAAAAGAAAATGTGTAAGAGGAGCTGTGTTGTTGTGCACAACAGTAAATTTGTTGTGAGGTAGTGAGACCAACCAAACTTGGACAAAAAACATGCTAAAAAAATTCTTTCCATTTGTGTTGTTCAACTTTAATTCATACAGCTGCCACCCTCCTTCTCTTGGTCAGCATTCCCCACCGGGAACGCAAGGTTTGGAAAGGTGTTGGCAGACTTGTATTCTCAAAGGATTCCTGGAGTAACCTTATCAGTGATGCTGCCACCATGGCTCACCAACTTCAACAACACACTGGATGTTCTTCAAAGGGTTAATTCAGGACAAAGCCTTAAGGTCCTGGAATGTCTGAGAGACTGATGTTCTTAACTTTTTCAGGATAGCTGTGTTTAAGGAGACCTGTTTTTGTGTGTGAAGCCACCCACGGAGCTGTGAAATCCATTACAAAACTCACCCCAGATACCCTCAGACCAGGGTATCACCCTTCTGTCGGTTCTTGAGCTTTCCAGTCCCTTCGTGCCTCGGAGCTGCTCGCACACCTCACCTCACCCAGGTACGCGGTGTAACTTCATTACAACCACGGCAAGTTTCCGCAGAAGCATCGCTGTGAACACAGAGCGTACCTCCCGCTGCCACAGCCCCTCACACCCGGCCAGACCGAGCTCTGCACTATCCCTGTCTGAGCCCCCTGCTCCCTCGCAGCCCCCCACTATCCCTGTCTGAGCCCCCTGCTCCCTCGCAGCCCCCCGGATCCCGGCCCTGCCCTCACCGCGGCCGTCGCTCGGCAACAGCCCCGCCGGGCCGCGCCACTGCCGGCCGGGGGGAGTCCCCCCCGGCTCCCACGGCGAAAGTACAAAATAAAAAGGAAACACAACTTCTTCTGCCCGCCCTTCCTCTTTTTTTTTTTTTTTTTTTTTTTCCCTTCCCAAATTTTATCTCTCCTTTCAGAAGAGTAATTTTTGAGGCAGCCATGACAGCTCTGTCATTTCACTCACACCTCTAAATTTCTCTTTCTGTTGTCAGTCACCAGTCNCCCCCCCCCACTTTTGTGTTCTCGCTTTCGGTATTGAAGAGCCATCCCCTGAAAGATAATCCTGAAGACCTCTTTTAAGGCGGTATTTTTCATACCACGTATAGATTAGTTGACTTTTACCTGTGTGGGTACAGGGTAGAAGGGAAAGAAGAGTTCTGTGAAATGCCGAATTAATGCTGAGTGTCGCTGTTTTGCTGCAGTGCCCTGGGCATCCCTTCTGGTTGTTGTCCCGATCCCACACACCCTCCAAACCCCCAACACGAGGGAGCAGCCGAAGATAAAGACTCACAGAACCACAGAGTGGTTTGGGCTGGAAGGCACCTTGAAGGCCACCTTGTTCCACCTTCCACCAGCCCAGGTCGCTCTGAGCCCCATCCAAGCTGTCCTGGGACACTTCCAGGGATGGGACATCCCTATCTTCCCTGGGCAGCCTGTTCCAGTGCTTCCCTGGGCTCTGCACTGGCGTGTCCTGCATTGGGCAACATATAAAATCAACTCAGTGCCTGCCCCGTCTCCTCCAGCCATTTGGGTGCATTGCGTTTGTCCTGGGTGTGAATGTGCTTTTGGAACAACCAGTGTTCATGGCTGTGACACTTTTCCTCATGATGCCTTAAATATAGAAAGCCAGAAATACTTGTATATTCTAAGAATAAAATGATTCATTTTCGGTTTTTCTAATGTAGAGGTAAAATGTGACCGAAAGTAATGAAACATTCAGTTTGAATAAAAATGGAAGGAAGAAAAACTTTAGATCATAAAATTCACCTCCCAGATTGTAGTTCCCATACTTAGTAAGATGTAATTGCTGTGGGTAAGGAAAAATGACACCTATGCCCTCGACAAGGCTGGGGAGAGGCGCTCGGTGACAACAGCATTAAAGCTGGGTTTAGGAGAAAACTCAGGATCAGTTTTGACACTGCCTTGGCGTGAACTCCAGCAGCTCAGAGTGGTACCTAAAACACCTCCTGCCTGCCAAACCTCCTTTCCTGTGTGCACACACACCTCTTCCTCACAGCTCCATGTGTGCAGCTATCTGCCTTCGGCAGAGCTTTGGCCATTTGGGGTTTTGGCCATCAGGGGAAGAAAGCAAGCTAGTGCTTTTCCAAACTATCCATTCACCTCAGCTGAGTAAACAGACTAAGGAAGTTTATTTTCCACTTTACAAGCTGGAAGGATGGTTGGAATTCTCTCTTGCAGAACGTGTCTGCTGGAGAGCCCTCAGAGGGGACTTGGCTGCCCAAATCAATTCCTGGGAGCAAGGGGAGATGTATCTGCAAAGTGCTATGGGTCTTTTGTGTGGCACAATTTGGCATTGAAAATAGAATTGCCAGTCCCAGAGCTTAAACACACGGTATCCCACACTGAACTTGTTTAGTTCTGTGGATTTGCTTGGGGTTTCTCCCTGTTTGTGAGAAAACAGCCGTGGGAACATAGTACAGCAAATGACATGTGAGTATATTTCTCCTCCCACAGGAATGCAATTTGCATGTACATCTGTCTGTTTGGACAGTGATCTTGAGTGTCAACCAAAATTCGTCTCTGCTTCCACATCAGAGGATCTGAATATGATACACCTCTGGAAAAGCACCCTGTAATGTTTTCTGAGAGGTGGCAAATATGTGGGAAAGGCACATGAAAAGAGGAGGTTGTCAGCCAACAAACCTGCAGATTTCCTTGGGAAGGCTGGAATAAATAAAGATTGTGAACTGGGATTTAAATAGGTGATTCTCACCTCATTTTTATCTTTCCATTGCAAATGTCAGGTGAAAAATATGTGGTCTCATTGTCAAGCTGTAATAGAGGTATTGCAAGCAATCTAATTATTTAGCAAAAGGAAAGAGAAAAAATAGTTATTAGACTGAAGCACTAATGGAAATTTTAAGTATTAATAAATACATATTTACAATCAAAGTTGGTTTGTGTTTGATAAGTAAACAGTCCTACAATGAGAGTAATACAAAGCAAAGTAATTTATTTATTCCTAAAGTTAAAATTAAAAGTCCTTCAATATTGCATTAATAAATTCTGATGTTTCTTTTCTGGTTTAAATAACAGACTTGAAAGAAATTCCAGCTGTGACAAATTTAAAGTGGGTATACTGAGTAAGTATATATGCACACAGACAAATGCAATGCTCTATTGTTCAATTAAACAAACACCTCATTTGGGGATATGTGAATTCTTGGTAATAATTCTCTGTAATCTGTTGCTGCTCTCTGTGTTTCCCAGCTCACACTGTCTGTCCCACTGTGCTGGCATCTGCTGTGAGTCAAGCAATGGTTTGCACAGGTGAGACTTTTCCAGGTTTTATTTTGCATCCAGCTTCTTTTGAACACTCAGCCTGCACATGAATATAATGAGAGGGTCACAAAATATTAATTCACATAGTTGGTGTTTAAATCCAACCTTGTGTCTCCAAACTCCTAGGCGCCCATTGCCTATTTCAGAAAATGCCTCACATTCCATAGTACATTCAGGAGCAAAGCTCCCTCAATTACACAAACACAAGTGTGCTGGCTTTCAAGGGAAGCTGTTAGAATATGAACAGAATATTAAAATATTCCTTCAGCCAAAGGAAGAAAGAGAAGGACTTGGCACCCCACTGAGATGATGCAGCATCGCCAGTGTGGTTTCTTCAGACAACTGTAATGACATTGTCTGGCTGCCTCTCAGACCCCCTTTAAACAGTTTATTTAACTCTTTGACCAATTTCAACCAAACTCTGTGGGAAAGCAGAGCTTCTCAAGAAATGAAAGTCATTACAAGTTTAGTGTGGACAGCGGCAAGAAAGACTGAAGCATCTGCCCTTTTTGAGGACAAGGATGGTGTGTGAGTGTGGCAGCTGGGCAGGTCAGAGGTAGCATGGGGTTAGAGCAAATGCTGCCACTTTCCTTACTCCTGCTCTGGGGTTGTGGGGAGTCATGAGGGTGGTGTGTAGGGATACAGGGAGCATTGCAATTCAACAATCCTCAGGAGCACATATAGAGATGGGCTGGAGTTACTGTGGTCAGAGTGGGCATGGAAAGGGCAGCATTTCCTAGGAAACCGTAATTCCTTTATTGTGCTGCTCTTAATCCAGTGGCTGGATTTTCAGTGCACAGGTGAAGAGCCAATGGCCACTGTCGTTAACTCTACTGGTAGATCTGAAGTACATCTGCATTTTGGGCAGCGCTCCACCACATTTGACCTGGCTGGGGTAACGGGTGGTGGTAAACAGGAATAGGTGGTAAAAGAAGTTTCAGGACAAGCTGAGGACTACTGTGCTTTGAGAAAGAGCACTGGCACACAATGAAAACTTTGGCTCTTTTTTGAAGCCATATTCTGTATCTTGGTACAAGTGAACTTGGCAAGCAAGGATTTGGAGCACCTACCGTGGCAGCTGGGAGCCCACACTCAGGTAAGTACAGAGCCCCTTTACAATAGTTTTGCCACAGAAACAAAATGTGGAAAACCCAAGAGTGCTCTGCTGCCAGGGGACAGGATGGCTGAGGAGCTGTCTGTGGGGAACCCAGGATGGCAGGAATCTACATCCCAACAACAAAGTACCTGAGGGACCCAAGCACAATGACACCTTGCAACCTATAACAGTGGGACAAAATGTAGACTAGCTATTCCTCCAAATGTTGGATAAGAGGGTAAAGTCCAGGGAGCACTTGGAGTCCTCTTTGGAAAGCATGGGAAGAGTAGATAGTCTGTTTACTGTTTCTCTGGTGCCTACCCCAGACTGGAGGGTGTCTTTGGCTCCAGCAGCCATGCTCACCTGGGCTTGGTGGGACCTGTGGGCAGCCGGCTCTCCTGCAGCAGGATCTGCCAGCCTCCTGATTCCTCACTCTCAGGGCCGTGTGCTCGCTGTCAGAGGCATGTGCAGAGCTGTCGAGAGCAGAAGCAGTGCAGGCAGCCTGAATCACATTCCTCCAACTCAGTTTCTCAGCAGAACACTTATTCCAGGGCTGTGCTGCCCCTTGATTGATTACCCCTGCCATTGTGGGGCTGACATCTTACACAGGAGTCCTGCTTGGTCCCTTATCATGGAAGCATGAGGAATGATCATTCCCCAGCGACACCCATCGATAACAGTGAATAATAGCCAGGAAGGGAGGCAGACGATAGTAGGAACATGCTCAAGAGAGGTGCTGTAATTCTTGGGACAGGACGCTTCTGCAGGGGAGGAGGAGAGCTTGCAGAGTGGACGAGAGGGGGGGTCCTGTCACTGTTGTTGCTCTCTAGAGCTCAGCAGCTGGAGAGAAACATTGGCTAAGGATGGTCAAAGCTGAGAAGGAAAAAAAGCAAGGAGGGAAAAGGATGAAGTGAAAAGACTTAGGAGCCACACTGGAGAGCATACAAACATTCCGCTGTCCTCTGATACATGAGGGATGAAGAAAACAGACTGGAATTGACCATGTGGACAATCTGGGTGATCATCTTCTGGATTACAACTGTTCCGGTAGGTGCTCAGAACTATTTATTCCCATTTGCATGGAATCACATGTTGTCCCAGTAATTGCACCTCTATTCCATGAAGTTGTGGTGTGTCTGTTTAAAAAGATCTGTGCAGAACCTGGAATTTTAAAAATTCTTGATTTTGCTTCTCCCTGCACTGATTGACAGTGGATGGATGACTAGATGCTGGGTGCCTCAGTTTCCCCACCTGTATAAAGGCAAGAGTATTAGTAACCTGCTTTGGTAAACATGGCAGGTTCCATGACAAAGGAGGAAAGATTTGACACCATTTAGAGAAGTTTTACTGATTTACACCAGCAATCAAACCCCTAAGGGGAAATGTCCACCTCAAGCAGTGCCTTCCTGGACTCAGAATGATGTTTAACCCACTAAGTTTGGTTTCTTTCTTTTAGCTTTATCACTTTCCTGAGAATTTATGTCGCAGATTGTCACTGCTGATCTCTGGGTGCTCAGTTGTGTCAGGAAGGACAGTAGAACCTGGGCTGTGATCTCCAAGTTCTGCTCAGCTTATTAAGATTTTGAAGGCATATACAACAAAGGGTGAAATATGTCCAGCTTGGGTATGAGAAGTTAGGAAAGGATCAAATAACCATTTCAATGCAACTAATGGAAAGATCAATTTATTTGTCCCAGCAGGGGATTTGTTTCCAGCTCTGAGAAAATCTGAGCTCTGCCTAGATATTTTGATTGCAGAGTGAATGCAGTATGCAAACTTTTTGCCTTTTGATCACCTTCTGCAATAAAAATAGTGACTGTGATATTTTCTTGTAATTTTGGTTTCTTAGTACTACCTAAAGGACTCTGTAAATAGATGTCATTGCTCAGTTTGTCAACCAAGAGCACCTCCTTTTATTTGTTCTTTTTCTCATCTTTCAAAATACCTATTTTGATTCTGCCAGCCATCTTTTGTTCTTTAAATCCTCTCATTGAACTAAACCCACTTACTCTCAAATGAAATGACTGTGAATTCCGTGGCTGCAGATACAAATAATAAATAGTCTTGAGATCCATTCATTTCACAAAGACTTTAGGTGGCCATTGCTATCAATATTACAAACTGCAGCTTTCTGCCTGTTCTGGAGATTTAGTTATCACAGCTACTTCTGTTTGGAATGGGTTTGGTACCTTGTCTTTAAACAAAATATGAGGATATCTTGCCCCCTGTCTTGCTGTGATAGAGTTAATTACCTTTTTAGTAGCTGATAAAATGTTAAGGACAACAGAACTGTTTCAAGGAGCTGTTTAGGAAGAGACATAGAAACGGCACGTAGGGGAGCCCCTTTTCCTCCTCGATTTCCAGCTGCGGGGGAGGCTGTTTGCTCCCACTTGTGGATGGTAAACACGAGTGAGACTGAGCACAGCTGGTAGCAGAGCGGGGTTATCTGGCCATGGCATGGGAAGCAGATTTCACATCGCTCAACAAACATCCGCACACTCGCACCCAACCTGCCCTGTCGGATGCCAGTGTTGGCAACGACTGACTGAGGGACTATGTTTGTGGAAAACAAGGGGTTTAGACCAGCACCTGGGGGATCTCTGCTTTCCCTGGGCTTAAATCTATTGCCAGGCAGTGGTATCTAGCTCATCAGAGGGATATGGTGGACATCACTTTGTGGGGTAAAACAGTAATTGTACGGCATTAACTGTGCCACATTCCTGCTTGAACAACATATCTTATGTAACAAAGTAATGCTGTATCAGATCATCAGGGTGGTCTGCACAGCTGAGTGTGCTAAAAGCATGTGGCCTCATTCTAGCCATAAAGAAATAACACAGACTTTAAATCTTTCTGAGACAAAAGCTTCCTTAGGACCTACATTTCTTAAAAGAAAACAGTGCTCACACAGTGTGGAGGCTTATTTAAGATGAAGTATTCCCCTGTTTCTGAGACTGTTAACACGACTCATAGCATTTATTTTTTACATATGTTCAGTATCATCTTAACAACCTGCATGCAACCCAGACAGATTGTGTTGGCCACTTCAAATGCTCAGCACTAATATTGTTTTTAAACATACTTTCAAGGGAACTCTGGGCAGAGATATTACAGTGGAACATGTTACAGAACTTAACTGTCACACTTGTACTTGTGAAGTCTGAAAATGTACTAAGTTGCTTTACTATTGGAAATCAAATAGGTAAAAACAGAGGGTGGTAAATAATGCATGTTTTTAAAAAATCTGTCAATATTTAGAAATTATCAAATTTGCTCAGCTTTCAGCTAACAACTAAAACTACTGAATGCAATTACATTTCTGTAGATATGTTAGTCCAGTCAGACAATTCAAAGATTAAATGGATTTTAAATTTTTTTTTTCTCCAAACATCACATGGATTAAAAACACATCTAAATCCTGGCATCAGAGGATAATTTATTTCATCTGAATTCTTTGCTTGTGTGATTCCAGAAAATTCATTACATCATGCAAACCCAAGGTGTTTCTAGTTTATTTATTTCATTATACACAAAGACGAGGGAGAAAGATGCTGAAGTAAAACACACCAGACCAATTAAATGAGGTATGGTACACTGCTGAAAAGATCAAACTTTGCTCAGAAATACAATACCCAGAAAACTTCCAGCCAAAATAATGGAAATATGTTAGGCTAAAATGTAATTGTAGAAAAGTAATAGTTCTCATTACAAGGTTTTCAGGGATTGTTCTCAAACACAAATCTAATCTGAAAGTGATCAACAATACTACCAGATTGATTAGGTTAAGTGGGAATATGATGCTGCCAGGTTAACTTTTTGGGTTTATTCATGAGGGAGGAATTAGCTAATTTGTTATAATGGGAATCCACTTATATTTGGTATTTTTGTTGTCAAAAAGAATAGAAACTGGTAAAATAATAGAAATGGTAAAGGTAGTTTTTTCTGCATGATATAACTACTGGGACCTTGTCCTGCGAATAATTTTTCAACTATTTTCAATACATATAATTTTAATATTCTGTAGTTGTTTGTTTTGTTCACTTATTTGAGTCCAACTATGTAAACATACATTTAACTGCTACATCAGGATTGAGTGAACACTAACATTTCTACACTGTTTTATGAGAAAGGAGAATGGGAAGATGAGAAAATGACCTTAGGACAAATTACTGTCTAGGTTCTCATGAAAATTTGGATGAGATTCTGCCTTCAGATGGGCTCCAGCAGTTGATTACTAGCAGTGAAACAGGTTTGGGTGGTCTGCAACCAGCGGGCATATTTGCCTCAGTTGTGCCCAAGAAAATAACCTGTCAGGTCTATGGTTTAACATTGCTGGAGTGAGTAATTAATTCTGCTACTCTAGGAGACTTCAGCAGTGTCCTGGGTGTTTCTGCAGTCTTTTGGAAGAGTATCCTGTTCATGTACTTAATTAAGCAGAATAACACATTTTTCTCAATATCAGTAATGTCAGCAAAAGGGAGAAGACAGAAACTCAGTCTGTGTTTGCCTGCTGCTACTATAAAAGTGCAGACTTAATTATGAAAATTGACTGTATTTCAAGGAAATTGTATTTCAAGGTAATATTGCCCTCAATCAGCTGATAGATTTGCATGGGGAATGTGAGCATAGAAAAGGTAAATTTTGCAGACATGATACAAGTATTAGGAGGAGTGATTCCACTGCTTTCAAAATTTGTAGATCAAAGCGGTTCCACCCATCTGTGACCTCTTGAGTGTCTTGAAAAGGGAGGAAGAAAAGTGTGCTGAAATTCTCTCCCTGGAGGCAAAGAACAGAACGACTGAAAACGATCTGCTCCTGAGCTCAGGTAAGGGCTGAACAAATGCACGTGATAAAAGCCGCTCTCAGAAGAGTTGGGCGTTCCTTCCCATAGGAGGCATGCACTTTGTGTGCATCTCCCATTTAGGAGCAGAAAAACATGTAGAATCTGTTATAAGCCTTTGAGAGTGGGATTTTAACCCCTTGCTGTGACAGTGAGAGTTGTAAGAGCCTTCTAATCCAGTTGCTTGACTGCAGTCTTCACAACTAGGGAACACATCAGCAACCAAATCTTGCAAATTGCAATCATCTCATCTTGGACAAGGATAATTTACAAAGTCACCTTAGTAAGCACAAATTTACTTAATTATATTTGCCTTAAAAACCAATGAAGACCAGCAGCCAACATTTAAGTTGTGTGGCCTGAAGTTCCTCATTGCTTTCTCCTTACTCTAACTTACTGCCACATGACAGAGTTCTTGCACTTCAGCAAGGATTTATCATCATGTAAAGGAGCTTTTTGGCCTGGGAAGGTTTTGTGGTACTGACTCCTTGTCATGTAAACAGCTTTCCTTTCACAGCTGAGCAAGCGTGTTCATGTGCAAGGCATCTCAGAGAAATAACTGCAAGTGATTATTAAAGCTTGCCTATGAACTGAATGTCTAGTCCCCCAGGCAACAGCTGGGTCAGCATCTCACAGGGTACCTTTTATGGAGACAGGATGTGACTAATTTCTGTGTATTATCAGCCATCACCACTGAGGATGGGGTTGTGTCATTCACAGAGTTTTCACAGACTGAACAGCTTCAGTGAGTTTTATGGACCATGACATGGCTAGGTCCTCACCGGTGTGAAAAGTGAAGGAGCTCCCATGAAATGTGATGCATGCAGGGTGTCCTGGCTAGAGATAAGCTGCCATGCAGAGCCAGAGTTGAAGTTTTTTCTTAGTTTCAAAGCCTTCCCCTCTAGCAGAGAGTGTTGGAGACACAGAACTCTTTCACTATTACCTGGCCCAAAGGCAGGACTCCGAGGGAAGATCTATTACCTGGTTTCTTAGGATGCTTGGAATTTTTCTCTGACTTTGTTTTGTCCCTGTGAGCCTTGCTGGTGTGAGCACAGCTTCAGGGCATTACACCCCTGCAGCAGTGACAGGATACCTTATGGCAGGCTTCCAGATACTCCACAAGACAGATGTGTCTCAGTGCATGTAAGTTTGATGATATGAATAAATCAATATTATTTGTTTCCTTCAGCAAAGAGCAGGGTGGTTTGTTAACCTCTCTATTTTACTGCTTTAGCATGTGTGACATGGCTCTAGTGTTTCCTTTGCCCTAGAGCTTCAAAGATGCAGACAAGTTAAACTTCACAGGACTGTACAGATCTAGCACTAGGAGGATGTACCATTTTACAGATGGTCTTTTTTTATCTCAGTCAAATACTAGCTCCTCTGCAGACAGTTAATCTAATTTTAAGTTGGATCCACATTTTAAAATTCCCCTGAGGCCTTTTGTTATTAGAATTTTTTTAACAGGATAATTCTACCTAAAATTCTACTGAACCCTAAGAGGGATTTGTTACCTTGATAAATTAGGGAGCAATACTTTTATTCTGTGTAATAACACATCTGAAAATACCTCCAGCCTTTAAGTATCTGCATGTCTGAAATCTATATGCAGAAAAGTTCCCATACAGGAACTTCAGTTTGAAGAAAAGAGAAACAAAGCTCTGGGATTCAGTGCATACGTACCCGTCGTGGGTCATCCATGGAGCGAGAAAGGCAGCTTTGCAGGGTGTGGGTCACCTTCCATACCCTCTCCTGCCTCCACCTGCCCAGAAGCTTTGACTGGTGCAGGCAGGAAGGAGGACAAAGCAGGGGACAAGCTCCCATCCATGTCTCTGCTGCAGTGCTCACATCTCTGTGAAGATGGCACAAACACACATGATTCATTGCTGGTGAATCAGGCACGAAGTACCTGAGCAGTGAGTGTTTCTTATCCTTCTGCAGTACAAGGAGAAAGGGACTCTGCCCTGGTGATACCATTAGCCTGGGAAAGGGTGCAGCGTAACATTAACGTAACCCACGTCACAGTTGTGCTCTTTTGTTTTTTGCGTGAGCGAAGACAGGATGATTCTCTTGAGAGCAGGGCAGGGAAGCTACTGGAGTTCTGGGACCTCTGGTCATGGTAACACTGTGTATTGCTGCTTAGGGAATGTTCTGTTTGCTACTTGAGGGAGATCCCAAAGAGCACAGGGACATCAGGGAGGTGTTGCTGTGCTTTGCCTCCACCCTGAGGCTCTTTATCTAGGTAGGGGTGGGTGGCACCAGCTTAGGTCCACGAAGAATGGCAAGAAGCCCACCTGCAGGAGGAATAGCTCAGCTGAGTTTTGTTTTCTCCTCCTGGATGGAAACTACCCCAACATTGTAATTTTGCCAGGATTTTCTGTGCACCGAGTCTGATTTGGGAGATTTATGACAGTGGCATTGGCAAGAAGGTTTGATAACCCAAACAATTCAGTACACCAAGGCATAAATATCAGCCAAGGTGATGTTTTGTTTGCTGTTAAACTGTTGCTTTGAAGTAAATGGTTACCAAGTCCTATAAACATTGGCACAGGGCAGACACAAGAGCCGAGTTGAACAGCTTTGTATTTTCAGGCACTAGGACTGTTGCACAGGAGGAAATCAATACATTTCTAGAAGCGTAAATATTTTTGTCAGGCTAATGGGAGGCTGACCTTATAAAGCAAGGAGCATTTGAGGAGAGTTCTTGTTCAGCACTTCCTCTCCTCAGCTTTCAGGCAGCGTGCAGGGCACATGTCTGGATACACTGGGAATAGGGTGGTACTGGTGTGCTCCAGTGGCCTTTTTTTTTTCCCTGTTACAAAAACTCACAAAGAACGCTGTGCTAAAACCAAGGACGACGAGTGGAGGCAAAAGGGATGAACCTGAATGATTTCAGCCTATATCTGGAAAAGAGCAAAATAAAAAAGGGCGGGATTGCAGTTTCTCTGTAGTACAAAGAGCATAAAATGTAGGTCTTCTCTACTAGTACTTTGCACTACAGGCCAAAATTCATTCCATGCCAGACTCCAGCATGATGTCTAAGAAGAGATCCCCATCATGCTCTGCCCCACTGACCATTGGATCAGCTCCCTGATACATCTCTACCAGGCCCACCAAAAGGCAACACAGCCAAGCCACGGGTGCAGCTGGAAAAGTCTCCTTCTCAACAGTCCCCTGTGAGAGGGGACCACAAGAAGCCCAACCTTAAAATAAGCAGTCCTGGCACCTAACTGATGGAAACAGGGTGAATCTGGGCAGCCAAACCCAGCAAGTGCTCTGCTGTCACTATTCGCTTCAGCACAGCCTTGATATAAAAGAAAGAGAGGAGTATTTATGGTGATAAAATATTGACATCAAAGTTGTTCCTCTCTGTCCTTTCCTCAGTATAATTCTGAAGATGTTTAAACTCCTAGTCATAGAATCACAGAGTGGGTACAGTTGGAAATGACCACAGTGGGTCATCTGCTTCAATCTTCCTTCAAGAAGGGTCATCAAGTTGTATTTTTTCCTGTTTACAAAAGTATTATGTAAGGAAGATATTAGGGTGACTCAAAGTGGAAGTTTTAGAAAGACTGAAAGCAAGCTTAAAAATTCACATCTGGTTTCCTTCATCTTTCCAGGGCCGTTCAATAGTTACCAGAAAACAGATGGGTAGCCAAGGGCCTGATGTGAAGTTCACAAAGACTCAAGTTGCTCCTTGTCTGTCTAGGAGAGACCAGTAGAGCCAAGGACCAGAAAGGGACAGGTCTGAAGCTTGTTGGGGCTGGTTTGAAGCAAGTAGGACCTATTCTGTCCTATCCAGGTCTCAACATGTCTCAGCAGGACTTGCTTTGTCTCATCTAGCTTGCTTTCCAGAGTATGGAGAATCTTTGTTCCTGTAGCTGCCTTGGTCCTGGGGTGATGCTGCATGGTGTTGTGTTGCTTGGAGATGTTTCACAGTGTTTTGTTGTTAGAAGAGGCTTCATGGTGTCAGGTCACTGGGAGATGCTGTATGGTATTTCATTGTTACCCCCCCAGGCAGATGTGCAGGAATGTGGGATAACATGAGTTGCTGGCCTTCGTCCGCTGTGGGACAGACTGTCAACGCTCACTGCCCTGAATTCTTCCAGATGCTGACTGGGAAAAAAGGTAACACTAAAAGTATATTTTTCCTGCCCAGGTGTTTTTTATTAAGTAGTTATTTATTAAACACTTCATTATTTATTTATTTACAAAGATGTCACTGTCAGGTCTGAACTTGAGGTGAAATTTTGTCCCTGCTTCTTTCAAAGAACGATGGTCACTTAGTAGCTCAGTTTCCAACACTAAGCCAACATGGAAAAGCCTGGAATTAAAGTAGCAAGATGTCTTAAGTGTTTATTTTTTCTTAGCCAGGTGGAAAAAAAAGTTCAGGAAGTAAATGCTATCCTGAAAAGCAGTATTTTTGGCATGGTTTCTTAAGGGAAAGGATTTTCTCCACTCAGGCTCTGTTTATTTCTGTCTTTCCTTTTAATAACTCTTGGAGCCAGTGGCTGAACTCAGCTGAGCTTGATGGAGACAAAACTTCACATAACATTAAGTTCACAGAAGTTTTAGTAAAACATCCAGCCAGGTAGGCAGAAAAGACCCCTTTTTTGCCTCTGTCAAGAGGAAATCTGCTCTGGAAGTTTACTCTTTTGCTGTGACAGGCTCCACACAAATGGCACAAACTCATGGAAACTCAGGTTTCATGGCTCACCAAACCACTCAGTCGAGATGAGTTCAAGCAATGCTTGTTGTCCTTTTTCTGGGACTAAAGCTAGAAATGAAGTGAAATTTATTCCCTGTAGGCTACAGTAATCATGAGCAATTGAGTAAGTCTGCTTTTGGTTCATTTCTACATTTCAGTAATGCCTAAGAAATGTGCTTACATTTCTCTTTAGCGAGTTAATGATTCAAATCAGAAGAGGTTTTGCATTCTTCAGTTACAGGGCACAGATTAATGAGGTCCAGTACTCACAGAAAAGCAGACAAATTCATTTTATGAAGGGAAAAACAGGAGACAAAGTATTAGATTGTCTAATAAAGATAAGATAACTCAGAGGAGAAGCACTTAGTGCTCTTTAAATAAAATCAGACATGAGCCACTCAGATTAAAATAAATACCATGCTACTTTCGGTACACATGAACAGTAGCTGCCCACTGAGCCCTCTAATCTGGTTTAAAGACAGAGGATAAACTACACAAATGCACAGATCACTGAAGAAATCATCTGTCTGACATCGGCTCACAAATCTTTAGCTTAGTGATACCAGCCCTTAAATGAAATCCCTGCTGGTACAGCCACTAGAGGGAACTGCTCCCTGCCTCTGGCCTTCCTACTGGGGACGAAAGCAGGAATTTGTACATCCAAGGGTCATAATTACATCTCAAATGCTCACTGCGTTATCTCCGAGATTGTCTAACAGCTTAAACTTTAGTTGCCCTCCTTACCGAGAAGCTGAGAGCTGAACCACTTCTGATAAACCATAATCAGAGTGACAGTGTTCAAAATAGAACTCCAAGATGTGGTCCATCAGCATTTGCATCTTATTTTGGTCTCTGCATCTGGCATTTTGGGTCAAAGTCAGCAATAAATTATTCTTGTTCTCATAGCCACATTCTTCTTTGACTTTATACTGTGGTTGGCTTGTGACTCCTGCATTTAATTACTGCTACAGTCATTGCCCTGTTTGAAGCAATTTTGAAAAAGAAAAACAAAGATCTGCTTGCTTCAAAAGAAAAGCAAAAGTTTTCTCTCCTCACCACTTACAAAGCAGATGGGCAGCCACAAATGCCAAAGACCCATAGGTTAAGCCATACAGATGGCTCTGAGCTGTGCCCAAACCCTGCTCTTCATGCTGTTGAGTTTTGTGCTGACACTTAGACTTGCATTTGCAGCCCAAACTGTCCAGTCCCTTCCCACAAGAGACCAAAAACCCAAAATTACCTGGAACTAAGAAACACAACTGAAATTCATATCCAGACCTGCACGTTGTGCCTCATGCAAGAAATGAAGGAAGGTGTGACTACCGTGAGGATTCAGAGGCAGAGGAGAAAGCCAAATCTGATGGCCCCAGTTCCTCAGCCACTCCTTTAGCCTGAGTTCCCCCTTGCCTGGGCAATTCCAAAAGCCTCCAAGGTACCAGGAAACATCAAGCACGATCCTTAGACAGCCTGCAGACCCCAGGTCTGCACCAAGTGGGGCATGCTGCAGTTTCCCCAGTGTGTGTCACCCATAAGCAAGGAGCACTGTTAAAATTTTGCTCATGTCCATCCATACAATATGCCCAGCATAATCTCCCGTGCTTTGCATATAATGCAATTGCATGTGCACAGAAACACAGAACTTCACCTCTTCTTGTCTGATCTGCTTGGACAGCCTCAGGCAAAAACCAGTTACAAGCGTGTTTACAAGCACAATGCTCTGCTCTCAGTTAAGTATGCATGTCTTAATAATTGATGCTGAAGTGGAGAATCTGCCACCACGCCACTCCCTTGTTGAGTGCCAAGCAGGCTGGGGAGGACTGTTTGGGAGAGCTGTTTCTTTCCTATTGTTGCTGCATTGCAGCAAGGCATAGAAAACCTGGCTTATAAAGCAAACCTGGCCCTTTCAAAGATGCTAAGCTGGAACAAGATGTTCAAAAAACATAAGAATAATAGTCTGATTCTGACACACCCAGAGCTCTTCCCACTCAGAGTTCTCAGCTTGTTTGCTGTACCTTGCAGGTTTACAGAGGTGAGTTCAAATCAAGTGCAGACATGCTGTCAGGTCACCAGCAGTAGCCCAGTGGTAGCAGGAGCCCAGACTCTGTCCTGACAATCCCAGCAGGGCTCCAAAGAGCATAAATTATTGCCAGACACTGCTACATATACATTTCCCTCTGTTCCCTCAAGACTGTGGGTACATTTTGCAAGAGCTAGATGCCCTAGAGTCCTCATGGCTAAATGTGTGGGCAAACCCCAAACTTTTATTGTGCCTTCTGGCAAGGCTTGTACTAAGATGGGCAGCTGATTTCATGTCCCCTCTCTGTCCTTGCTAACATTGCCATCACTGCCACAAAGCCAGGATTTCACTTCATGCTTCTAAAGTATGGCTCTTACCTGACAGATCAGTGTGATTAGGACAGTGGGCAGTGGTTTTACTTCTTTATAATAGTTTCTCTTCTCCTCAGCACATAACCTACATGCCTGCTAAGGTCATTTTCTTCCAATGAAACTGTAAAGTGTGTAGAGCAGGACTTCCCACTTCCACTTTAGTGGAAACATTAATAGGGATGAGTTTAAAACTATTTTATTCAACCATGTGCAACTTGCTGGGGATCCATCTCACTCAGCTTTAGGAGTCTAAAAGTCAGTGGAAGTGGGTCAGACAAACTGCCCTCTGCAGATATCTGTTTGAAAAATTAGTTAAATTCTGCAAATGCCTGTTTTTCTCTAAAGACAGACATGAGGGACACAGCTGGGGACTCAAGTATTCAGCTTCCAGAACTTGAACTTAAGTGAGGGTAATCTCAACCTAGCCTTTAATTTGCAAGTAAGCAAGGAAGTCAACAGTATAAAATAATGTCCAGTCTTGGCTATGTGGAAAAGCCATTCAGTTTTCATTTAAATCTTACAAAAAATCTGTGACCATCTACTGTTTCTTTTTCTCTTTGGAGCATGACAAACCACAGTAAGGAGGTAGGAGCAATCAGCAATGTATCAGGTTTGCATGGAGTATGAATCTGTGATTGAACAAGTCATGTGTTTGCTGATCTTGGAATAGTGGCCAAGAAACACCAGATGTACTGAGCAGTATTATTTATGTTGCAATTAATAAAAACACATCCATCACAGTCATCCCTGAGTGGGCAAACAATATTATGACCCACACAAGTACACTGGGCAAGTATCAACAGAATTAGCTCAGCTGCATTTTGCCTCCAGCTATGCAGAGTGCACTGCCTGGGGGGCACATATTCTCCTGGCTCCTAGAGCAACCCTACATGGTGGTGACTGACCCTGGAGAAGAACAAAGATACAATTGGAAATCATTGTACCTTGTTCTGTCTTTTTTTTTTATTGTTACCATTCAGGTTTTGTCTACCGAAACTGTACAAGTGAGGGCTGGTCAGACCCATATCCGAGACCTGATATCGCTTGTGGCTACAATGTCAATGACACGACCAACGAGGCAAGAGTGAGTCTGAGTGCCCATGGCTGCTTTGGGGTCCTGGGGGAGGAACATGTTAAGAAGAGACTGAATGATGTTGTGATCTAACTCAGGTGGGGTTTTTGTTATTGGTGGTTTTCAACATGAATGCTTCCTGCAAATGATCAGAACAGGTTGCTCAGGGTAAAATTTCAGTAACTGATTTTACAAGAAGATTTATTTGTTAAATAGCAGAAGGCACTTTTCTCTTGGTATGGGGTGATCTCTACCAGACAGACAAGGGTAAAGATGTGATTATATGTTCCCCTGCAGCGTTCGTATTTCATGACTCTGAAGACCATGTACACCATTGGATACTGCACCTCCCTTGTGACACTGACGATAGCCTTAGCAGTCCTGGCCTCTTTTAGGTGAGGAGAAGCACCTCTGGTTTGTGTTTGGCCAGAACTTCTGGTCATCTCAGATGACGCAAATCTTTCTATTGACTTTTAGGCCAAATTAGAATTTGAAGGATTCCTGAAAACCTTCACAGAAATTCAGAGACAAAATTTATCACAGAGCCTTGACTCCCAGAAAATTACAGGGCTGCTCATTATATTGTGCTTTCCTGTTCTTTCCAAGATGTGGCTGGATCCATGCTGCAGATGGCATTCGCACAAACTCCCTACTGAGGTCTTCCCATGACTTCCAGTGTCCCTCTGGCATAGTGTCTTTTCCTCTGCTGCTCTTTTGCCCACTTTAGACTGTGGCTAAAACTTTGCTCTAAGTGTCACAGCACTGACTTCTGGCAAGGTGTTTCAGGTTTCTATCAGCAATCTGACTGTCAGCTTATCTTCACACACTCCTGTAACCTGGAATTTGTACTGTGGCTCTTATTCAGTGAAATTAATTTCCCTTACAGTAAGTGTCAGGGCAGCATCTGAGGGTAGAAGGAAACCCAACTATTTTGCAAATTTATATTCAGGCTACATGGCCTCCAGACACAGATTATGTGGCAATTCAATACAGAAAACATTGCAGGCACAAGTGCTGGCAGAATAAATAAATTCATCTATGTGTGAATAAACACCTTAGGTTCATGTTACTCCAGAAAGGAGGGAGGGAGGCTAGAACAAGCATATTGGCATGAAATCACATTTTTTTTCTGGCAAAGTTCAGCTTGTTTTAGTACCTGAGTGGAGCAGATGTGACTGTAGCTTTTTAAGGTCTTCTCTAGGATATCCCTCTTGGGAGATGCATTAGTCTTCCTTTCACAGACAGAACAACAGTGTTCTTAATTTGTCAATTCAGCACTACTAAGGATTGAAACTTGCTGTTTACAGTCACAGGTTCCCCACACTGGCAATGAATGTCACTTCACGGGATCTCTCTTTTTTTTTTTTTACAGAAGACTTCGCTGTACGAGGAATTACATCCACATGCATCTCTTCACATCATTCATTTTGCGAGCCTCTTCCAACTTCATCAAGGATGCCGTTTTGTTTTCCTCTGAAGACACAAATTACTGTGGGGCATACACGGTAACCCTCTGCCTTCCAGCTTGCTCCACTCCTCAGTTTCCCAGCAGAATCCTAGCAGGATCTAGTGTACAGGGAGGGAAATCTCCATCTCAGCTTTATGTTCATTAAGAGGGGTTATGGGAGAAGAGAGGTGTGCTCTGCCCCTTCTCCAAGAACACATTAAATATTGCTGACTTACACCGCAGTGTGAGACCTGATAGTAAGATATGAGTTTGCACTCAGAGAGTCTGGGAAAGGAACCTCCCAAATTCCGAAATAGTTTTGCCTTTTTCTTTTTAGTGGAAGCAAAATATTTTGAAAATTTGGGCATGTGGAGGAGTGAGCAACACTGGAGAGGATGGTCAATGCTTTAAACTAAAAGATATTAATTAGGGAGACAAAGAAATATTTGTTTTGTTTTGTTTTACCCCATCAGTTTTGCTCAATTTTTGTTGCTGAAAAAGAAAACATTGTGAACACATTTTAGTATGTCTTTAGCAACTGTTTTTCTTGGGTAAAAAAGATTGACAAATACATTCACGTGCTTCTCTAAGGTGATATTATTGTTACTGATACTCAGAAGGTAGTAATAGTGAAATTCCTCTGAAACAGTAGCCTGAATCCTTGTGCCCCATGACACATTCAGTTCTTCTAGTGAGGCAGTTGATTAATGCCTTTAGGAGTGCCAGCCCTGCTTTCTTGTCATGTGAACACTTGTCTCGAGGACACCCATTTAGTCCCCTAATTGCTATAAAATCTCTATTTGCCAAGATTAATTTACAGCTCGCTCTCTCTGTTAGTAGATACAAATCCAGGCAAAAGCTAATTATCATCTCTTTCCTCAGGCTGGCTGTAAGCTCACCATGGTCTTCTTTCAGTATTGCATCATGTCTAACTACAGCTGGCTCCTCGTGGAGGGACTGTACCTCCACACTCTCCTGGTTATTTCTTTCTTCTCGGAAAGGAAGTTCCTCTGGTGGTTCATCGCCCTCGGATGGGGTACTAGTTCTCCTCCTTTCAGTAAAAATAACTGAGTTTGTTTTGCCTTTGGGTTAGACTTGTGAAGCACTAACTAGCTTTTGCAATTGCAGGTGCTCCAGGTGTGTTTGTGGCTGCCTGGGCAACTGCTAGGCAACTCCATGAAAATATTGGGTAAGCTGTATGGAGGGAAGGAAGCTGGCAATCCAGGGATAGCAGGCAGCCCTTGTGCAGGCTGCTCCATGGGGTCCTGCTCATTTCTAACTGCTGGCAGCCAAGTAAATCAACCAGCATCCCACTGTGGTGGGAGCCTGGATCCTAGTGTTGGTGGGAGTAACTGAGCAACCTGAGAAAGTGCCTCAAATTCCATTTCACCATTTTTCAAGGGTAGAAGGTAGCCTTCAAGTATGAATTCAGCCCATGATGTTTTTGGTACCTGTATTTGACTTTCTGAATGGTGGAACTTTGTTCCTTTCTGTTTCTCCCTCCCAAAATTTTGAGCAGTGGTTGTACTTTATGAGAAGGTCATACTGCTGTCTGGTGCAGGTGGACAGTTTTCTCTAAGACATGTTGTACCACTAAGTGAGAACAGGAAATTAATTTTGAGGAGAAGGGAATAGGGGCCTATCTGAGGTGCAAAACAGACTAAACCTCTTTGAAAAGACACCAGTGTTTTGATAACTGACTGCACCTTCTCTTCTATTTTTACAGGTGTTGGGACATTAACACTAATGCCAGTACCTGGTGGATCATTAGAGGCCCTGTGGTTTTGTCTATTTTTGTAAGTCTTTTCTGGGACAAGCAGATTCAAACTGTATTTTCAAATACTGTAAAGTCAGAGATCATCTACTCAACATGCTTTAGAAGTGTGTTAATGAACCGATCTTAGACATGTGTCTGAACTGGTGTGACACATAAATTACTGCTTAAGCAACTTCTGCTCAGCAGGACTTAGTCAGTAACTAATGCCCTGAAGCTAAGTTTGCAAGGAAAGCTAGAGTGTCCTCCCAAGAAGCAAGAGCCTGAAGAAGATCAGATTTCCACATCCTGTTGATTTCATATGAACTTGGCTGGCTTGTGGAAGCTTGTTTTGGACTGTTTCAAGGAAGGTTCCAGAAGAGGAACAAGTCGCTGTACATTTTAGTACAATTGCCTTTATGTCTCCCGGTCAATGCCCCTCTCAACAAACCCAAAACCAGCTTGCCTTATGTGACCATGGTCTTTTGTTTTCAGCAATGAAAGCAGCTCGCAGGCTGCACACTCCTTATATAGTGGACAGCAGTTATACTATAATGGCATTGTTCAGTGAATTAAGGCACAGGCATTGAAACTCAGTGTGAACCTGCCCAGTACAAGGCAGTAGTGATGACAAGACCAGTTTGGTACATATAATATTCAGCAGATGTGGTTTGAATATTTGCTGGTGCTCAGCTTCAGAGCCTTAGGTATCAAGGGGCTGGAGCTGCTGCTTGGAGATAGTTGTGCCTGATGGAGATGCTCTGGGTCAGACCATGTCACAATCACCTGTCTGAAGCCTTAGTCCAGAAACATGTGAACTGCTGGTTACTCTGAAGTAACCTGCTGACACTCCAAGTGAGAAGCCAAGAGCTGGTTGAGATTTTTGCGTTGCCAGTAAGAACCATTATGTTGGCAAAACACAAACTGCAACACTTGCACACCCTCAGAAACCCAGAAAGCAGAGACGGTGGGTTAAAGTTCTGCTCCCCTTTACCAGTGAGCCATCCTGCAACCTCACAACAGAAGCAGAAGACCACACAAGTGATTTGGGATCAACTTAATGAGGCCACGGCATTTATTTTTCTTAATGAAACAACCTTCACACTAGGAGCCACTGAGCAATATTTAAATGCCAGAAAGACTCAGGCATTCTGCAAGACAAAAAGCACAATCTTAGTTTATCTTTTGGCGGCCACCACCTGCAATCGCCTTCCAAGTTGCCTCAGAATGCTGATCATGTCTAGTTTAGCCACCGAAGGCAGGAGCCGCCTGCATGACTCTGCCTCTTTACCCAAAAAAGAGACTTTACTCAAGCCCATAACCAAACAAACAGCCAAATCTTAAGAACACAGATCCAATCTCTGTATTCCTTCACAGCCCTCAGCAGTTCAAAGGGCAGAAAATCAGCACCGATAAACACCTCTGTGCTCCCATGCTCACGCTCATTCCTGTGTTGCCCTCGGGCAGTTCTTCCCAGCAGGAATCCCGTCGCTCTCCCTTCCCCTGTGGTTTTCATCAGCGAAAAGTCCTGCTCAGTCTACATGGCTTGTGCCTGGCTTAATGGGTTAAAAAATCCAGAATCTCCAGACCTGAACCCCCTTTTTCTCCCAACACCCCTGAAATCTTTCAGTCTTTCCTTCATGCTCCCCACCTCCAGCTCCTCCCAGCTCTAGTTCTTTCCTCATCCTTCCTCATCTTCCAACTTCCAGCCCTCTCCAGACACCCTCAGCAGCCCAGACTGCAGCCACAGTTGCTCCCTTTCCATCCAATAATTTTAGGGAACCCAGGGCCTTCCTGGGTCTGTCCCGTCTCCAGTAGACACACTTCTTTTAGGGAAACCTACTACCCCAGAGCCCTGCTCCAGCATCCACAGGCACACATGAGCCATGAAGAGGATGCACCTGTGCAATGGTGTTTCCAGGCACAGGGAAGGGTTAAGGGCCTGACACGGTGCGGGGTGTTGCAAAAGGGTTGCAGGTCTGTGGGCTGTGCAAGATCAGCCTGAGGCTCTGCCTCCCCTGGAACTCCCACTCTTTGCCTGAGGGTCAAACGAGCAGAGCAGAAACAGCTATTGCCTCATCTTCACCCAAAGCGAGCAGCAGATGAGCATTTTTATCTGATATCCACCCTTGGAAAGGGGGAAAATGCAAAAGGAAGAACTTCAGTGTGGACTCTGCTCTCCCCACTTTCAGCTACTTTGCGTCCATGATCCCAAACCGTGCTGTGTCTCTTGGCAGGCTACAAAGAGCGCTTGCAGTGCCAGTGAGCAAGTGATAGCTCTGGTGCTGCCCCTGCGCTGGCAGCCACAGTGGGGCCAGACTGTGCAGAGAGACTCTCTGAACCCCACAGCCAGAAGGGATCCTACCAGTGCATCTGGTCTCCCTTCCCTTTGGTGATTTGCCGGGATAATAAGCCCTGATAATCTCCAGAACTAAAGCTGCAGTAAATGGGCAGGGAAAACAGCCAGCACCCAAGGCCAGGGTGGCCAGGCAGGCTGCAGAGGCAGGGACAGAGGTGGGGATGGGGACATGGACACAGGTAGGCCAGTCCCAACCCCGCCATTCGGCCTGCTTTGCCCAAACACCCCAACTGGCTCTGCTGATAGTTGGCACTTATGTAAGTGGATACTGCTTTTGTTGTTTGTTTTTAGTCTTACCTTCTTTTTTTTTTTTTTCTTTTTTCCAGATTAATTTCATTCTGTTTGTCAACATTTTAAGAATCTTGATGAGGAAGCTCAGCTCACCTGAAGGACGGAGTAGTGATTTCAACCAATACAAGTATGTCCCCTACATTCCATGCAAGCACACCTTTTGCTCCATCTACTCTAGCTTTCCCCTCTGTATTCTTTCTCAGGAGACTTGCAAAGTCAACACTCCTCCTCATCCCTCTCTTTGGGGTCCACTACATCATCTTTGCTTTTTTCCCTGAAGACGCAAGCAGTGGCACAATGGAAATTCAGCTGTTTTTTGAATTGGCTCTTGGATCATTCCAGGTAATATTTGACAAGCTATTATTTCTTTAAAATAAGAAAAAGAGGCAGAACATCTTACTCTGCAACAGAGCAGAGTGCCAATGGCAAAGCCAAGCTGTCTGGTTTCCCTTGAGATGCCTCATCCCCATTCAAAAGCTGAAATGGCAGTTCTGTGACTGTGGGTTTTTTTTTTTTTATCTTTTAGGGCTTTGTTGTGGCTGTACTTTATTGTTTTCTTAATGGTGAGGTGAGTTTTGTGTATATAACATTCTTTTTTATTGCTGAAGCATGCCTCATTAATCAGTGGGATACATTCCCCAATGAGTTACATGTTTTATCTGAGGGTTTTCTTCCCAGCTACCCAACATCACTCATGAAATACCTCCTAGACCTGGCAAGCCTAAGTAATTGTATGCCAGATAGAGACTTCACCTCTCAACTATTGCAAGCCTTTCATCAATCAGATAGCATTATTCCTGTCTGGGAATGGAGGGTGGGAGCACCATCCCGCACACAGTCACACTGACAACCGACTGGTTCTGACCTATGGTACTATTATCTGTCGTCCCATGGCTATTTACTTTGCTTGATCCTTGGGAGGGAATTTACCAAAAGCTAAATCCAGTCCAATTTTATTAGGATTCTCCTAAGGTAAAGCTTTTGGTAGAGGGACCATTTCTTTGTAGTTGCATGGTAACTCCCAGGTTTCTGGGCTACAGCTTGCACTCTGAAAGGCTGCTGCTGGTAGAGATGGGGAGAAAACATTATCCAGACTTGGGAGATCTGGAAGTAATTGGAAGAGGGAGGGCAGAAAAAAAACCAACCCATACCTTAGAAGAAAAAATCACTTTGAAATGAAGGAAGGGTTTGAAAAACTGACTGATCCTTTAACAGGGTTCAGAAAAAATTGTTTTCTAAAGAAAATCTGCCTTTTTTTTTTTTACCTTGGAGTGCCAAAATGTCCTGTTTTTATAACTAAAATTAAAATTCTGGAACAACCTAAACCAAATACTAAGGCCAGCTAGATTCTGTGAACAGTTTCACCTACAATTAAATAGAAAATTGTCTGACTGCAACAACAATACTACTGAAACTGTCAAGAAAGAGGCTCTACCCTAACCCCTTAAACTAGGGGTCAAATAAATAAACCCAAACCTTGGCAAAGGTAACCTGCCCTCCTTTTCCTGTTACACGGCTCTCCGCAATGCAGGCCTCCAAGATAAACCAGCTGAACGAAATATTTTGTGACCTCTCCACCTAGGTTCAGTTGGAGGTTCAGAGAAAATGGAGGCAGTGGCATTTAAGCAAACACTTGCGTCAGAATCTCAGCACCTCAGCGAGTAACGGAGGCAGCGGCGTAACTCAAGAGATGCACATGGTGAGGTTGAGCCCACCAGAGCACAGGAGAGAAACCCTCCAAAGATCAAGCATGCTTTAACACTGTATGCCTGGAGGATACCTCCATGCTCAGATACACATGGTTAAGCCCCATGGACTGAGGTGGGAGTCTTGTGTACGTACCCTAAAGCAGGACTTGGCTGTAGATCAACTGTTCTTGAAGCACATCTGTTCACGTATATCCTGTGTAGCACCACAGTTATTTTGTGAAGCAAAATGGGCCAAAATATTGTGCTCTTCCTTGAGTTTCTGGCCACAGTAATTTGTGTTTCTTTCCACATCAGTGTTTTTCGGCTGCTATTTCTACCTTAAATGTGACCTTTCATTTTCCATGTGGTTCTCCAATATGTTCCAGGCTAAGCCAGGCTGGTGAGTTTTAGATGTTCTCTATTTCCTCTGCAGTGGAAGCTGGGAGGACAGTCAATTTTATACGATGAAGGTTATGTGTTGTCCTTAAACACAGTCTGTAGGTTTGAAATGCAAAATTAATTAATACAAAAAATTTATCAAGGTTCAAAGCTTTCTTCCTTTGCCTCTTTTAACAGTGGAGACCTTGGAAACAATGGTGGTTCAGTTTGGATATTTGAATCATTTGGAAATGGTAAAAAAGACACTATTGCATATTCCAAGGGTGGCCAAAAATCTTCAGTAAGATAACTTACTCCTATTGTGTCTGTACCTCTGAGACTTGTCCATTGTGTCTTTGAAGGGAAGAAATCAAAGTACTTGAGACATTTAAAACTCGATTAACTGGACAGTAGAACCTGTCTTGTGAAAAACAATAGCGTATTGGCTACCAAAAATCTCTTTAGTCTACAATCACCCAGTGTACTGAAATCTGCCAGACTGTGCACTGTAATATGCTGTCACAAGGAATCTGAACTATTACAGATTTATATTCTTAAGGACATAAGTAAGAAAATTTCCCCAGTTTGAATGGGAAAGACATAAAATAATTCATCCGACAAATGCAATCAAGTCTCCTGCTTGATTTCGTATCTCTATTTCCCTAGTTAGGATGATTCTTGACTGGGTTTCTTCAAGGGCAAAGATGACTGAATGGAGAGCAATTGGTGTTTATCACTTTTCCCCCCTCCCAATCACCTAAACACATTGGCAAAACATGCATGGTATGTCAAATGCTCCCTGATCGGCATCTCCCAACCCCCTCTGCCAAAACTGCCCTAAGGAACTTTTAGTTATGCCAAATGCCTACATGGTAGGCTTCTGCCATTTTATCAGAAGGCAAACATGCAGAGAAGTTCAAAGGATGCATTCAAGGTTAAATTACCTGTACAAGAGCAAGGGTTTGAGTGATATTAGTGCTGTTTGAAACTCTGAGATTATGCAGGGAAAATTTCTTTTTTTCTCTGCGGGTGCTGAGAATTATCCCAGTTTTCCCAGTCAGCCCCTTCCTGGTACAGCAGACAGTGCAGGACACAGCACATGGGAGAAGCCAGGCAAGGAAGGGCACTCAGCAGCACGGAGGGCTTTGTTTCCCTTCAGCCTCTCCTGCCTACTTGGCTTTGCTGGCTGATGCAGGTCAACCAGCAGCAGCAGAGTTGAACCTCTTTAAAACCAGAGGGGGAAAAAAATCAGATATAAAGCAGTTAACTAGCAAGTGTTTTCAGGAATTACTTTAAACTTAAAATTTCTGAAATAGAAACGTTTCAAGTTGACTTTGTCCCTTAAAACTCAGCCAAAACAAGTGGAAGGAAGAACAGAGGCACGATCAGTCCTGTGACCAAGGGAGAAGTGAAAGCCCCTCCATGAACGTTTGAGTGAAAGATTTCACTTTGTGCTGACTCACCCAAGCCAAGCAGATCCTCCAACCTTCTCGAGGGTTCACTCTGTCCCAGTGCATTTAGCAAGTCAGATACTTACAACCTTAATTTTCTCTCTGGCCTACAAATGAGACCAAGAAGAATGAAACAACTTGTATGTTCCCTGTCTGAGAATTAAACATTCATCAGTCAAGCCAAACAGCTGTTTGTTTTAAATGCAAGTGCCTCCTTCCGGCATAAATGAAGAAATATAGATTCAGAGATACAATAACGTGTAATTAATTAGATCTGATGCAATTATTAGTTCTCCCACAAGGCAGTGTAAGAACTCAGCCCTGCAGTCTGTAGTTAGGACCAGCACAAGTTTGGAGGGAGCCCAGGCTGAGCTTGATACTCATCTGTACAGGAGCCCTGGTGAAACAGTGGCAAACCCGAAAAAAAATGTTGGGTTTTTTAATTTAAGTAAAAAAGTTCTAGCATAAGCTATTGTTTTACATGGCCATTTTGGTTTTATTTGTCTTGCCTGAAATAACCAAAAAAAGACAAATTATTCCCAAATTCTGTATTACACATTTGCTTCAGGCATCAAGCACAGGCCTGGTTTGTATGAAGAGCTAAGTCTCCATAAAAACTCTTGGATGTCAGCTGGCATTCAGAGTCCTCAGCTGTTTGGGGGGAGCATGTCCACTCAGGAAGGAGCCAGAATAAGGCAGCCCCAGGAACTATTATGCTATGACCTTGTCCTGGTTCTGGCTGGGCGCTGGAAGGTGCTGCCAAACACCACCACAATGGAATGGGTTCTCACCTCCCCCATCTCCTGCAAGCAGTGCAAAAGTTCCCTGCCCTGCTGGGAATCTTGCTTGTTTAACTGTGATGAAGGATACCAAAGAAAAGAGCTACTTAGCTCTGGGAACACTGACATGTTTATAAGCAGATGAAGAGGAACAGGAAAGTAAATCTCAGCGAGCAATGCAAAAAGCAGGAGGTGAAGGCACACAGGCTGAACTCAAACTCCATATTCAGAGTTCACCAGCTCCTCTTTTATTACACTTACTCCTGAGTCTTCAGTGTTAAGCAGGGGGTTGTCAGCAGTAAACAGGACCTGAGTACCACCTTTCACACAACTAGTTGTCTTGTTCAGGGACACTGGTGACAGCCTCTGGCTATTCACTCTAAGTTCCCTGAGGAGCCAGTTGTCCCTCTGCAAGTCAGCAGGGCAGGCAGCAGCTCCAGCAACTTGAGCATCAGCGATCTAAGAGCTAATGAATTTAAGAGGAAATGATTAATGGATTTTCTTTCCTACACAACAACAAGGAAGTTCCCAGAAAAATATGAGAAGCAAAAAGCAGTAGTTGTGCTGTGAATAATTACGTTGTGCAATGCTTGAATACAGGGGAGCTGAAATGGACTGCTTCAGAAAGGGTGGATACACATGAAGGTAAGAGGCCCCAGGAATTCAGGCAACACCTCTTCCAGGACACTGCCTGAGGCATAACTTGTTTTCACCCAGAAATGAGGTCCTTCTTGCTTGTGGAAGCTGACCTGGAAGGTTGAGAACGACCATTACCTGCTTACCATAGGCCCCAGTAGAGGGAGAGAGGACAGTAATCTTCCTGTAATCACCTTCCCCTGACTTGCAGAAGCAAGCAAGGCTCAACCCCCTTCCAGGTGTCCCTCCAAGCACAGCTGAAGAAGGTAGTGTAGACTTAAAATCAGAATAACCTGCTCTAGGGGACCTTTCTTGAGCACAGAGGCTGAACTAGATGACCTCAGTGGTCAGCGGTCCTTTCCATCCTTAACCATTCTGTGAAAATACAGTCCAGGCAGGAGACCTCCTGAGCTAGCATGCCCTGTAAAGTTATTTCCTTATTCTTAGCCACAAGCAGTGACTAGTGCACAAGATTCCAATTACAGTTAGTAACTAAATCTAAAGGGCTCATTAACAAGAAGTGATATTCATTACCCTGCTTTTAAGAGATGTTAAACCGTCTGAGACAGGCCAATGACCTCTCCTGTTGGAAAGAGAACACCAGGTGCTAATTAACTTGAGATTACATGAACTAATTCAGTGATGTAGCTGGGAATCTGTTTTCCTGACGTTTAACTAAACCTGTTAGCACAATGAGCTCAGAGAAAAATGTACAAATATATTTGTACTCCGACACCACTGCTGCAGGCCAAATAATCAGAGCTGGGGAAAAGAGCAAGGATGCTTCAGATATGGGGTGCAGTGTGGGAAAAGGAAGGTGAAGGACACAGGAAAGAGCTCTTTAGCTGGTAAACAGAGTACATGCAACAGCAGGAAATCATTAAGAGCCTACAAGGTTATCTCCAGTTCCCACGAAGCAGCACAGCTGACTGCCCCTCTTGTTTTGCAAAACACGAAAGCAGTGCTGGCTGCTTGGGTTGGTTTGAACACACTGGAGGGAAAAGGAGAGGGCAGCGTGCAGTGGCCTCAGTTCCCTTGGTCAGAGCTTGGCAAAGTGCCAAGCAGTCATTTCTTCACCAGTCTAGCTGCATAAACACACAGAATGGTGCCTGGGACATTATGTAAAACCCCACTCATCTCCTTAAATCTGCATCCCAATGTCTAAATATAAAAAGAGAATTAGGGTTCTTATTTCAAACAAATTTATTGAACAAACTTTAGGAATATTTCTTGAAATTTCCACAGCCTTCAGAAAATGAACAGTGATGCACTGCTGCACAGGTTGCTGTATATAAGGATGTCTGTGAGACAATCAATCCTGTTTTGTAATATTTAGCTGTCAAAATGCATCTTCTCCCAGCATAATTAAGTCAAGCAGTACTACACAAGACTAGTTGGAAAAAAAAAAGATACAAAAGGCCTCTTTTTCAGCTAGCAGAGAGCATCCTAAAATCACTCACAATTGCACCATGTCTAGGATGAACTCAATGCCCAATTGTCCACTGCCTCCCTCTAACCCAAATGGGAGGCACCAGCCTGGAACTCAGTCTGGCTATGGCTGCCTTCCAGGGAAGGAGATGGGGGCACAGCCTCCCACTAGCATGAAGGAGTGTACATGCAGAACTGATTTCAAGTTTTGGATGTCAAAGTTGCACTCTGAAGTGACATCTGTGTTTCTGCACAAGCCACAGACACCATTAACCTCATGTAGGGGAACTGTCTTCCCTGGCATGGGCACCTGTAGGCACCACAACTGACTCATTGGTTAGTTAAGGTACTCTAATACCTGGTAACACTGAAGTGCAACAGACCTTGTAGGGCCTCTCTGGCCTAAATGGTTCTGCTAAAGCAAACAGCACTGGTTCACACAAGCATCTGCATATTGAGTCCACCAGCACATCTTCCACAGTGCAGTTCAGCAAATCAAAAACACCTTCACAAACAGATACAGTCACAGTGCAGTTTTCCAAGGCAGGTTAAAGGCACAAGTCCTCCTGCTTGAGAGTGGGTCAGGAAACCCCAACAAAGCCCCAGAGGTTACCAGAGCTTCAGGAGCTGGCTGGGTAGCACAGCTCTCTGCACAATTTTGTCAGAAAGATGAGCAGGTTCACATTCAGAAGTACAACTAGCACTATCCAGAGCAAGCCAGATCTGAAACTGTATCACAAAACAGGCTTAGGAGTGTTGTCTTTAGTTACAGAAATCCAAGAAAGAATGGACACTGTCCTCGTGAAGGCAAGAGAGTCCACAGGAGCACATTCATCAAGTGTGGTGCATTCTGCTCAGGCACAGTTTAAGACTTAACTTTCAAAGACAAAGCTGTTTACTCATGGCTCACCTACACAGACTTCTTGGCCTCTGTGCTACGACACTTTTGTTTCAGGTGAAAACTTGTGTCAAACTTGTTGCACAGGAAATTAAAAGCTTGCTCAATAGCTATCACACAAGCTACAGAAACGAAACATGTAGGAACATTTGTTCTAAAACAAAAATACAAGCAGCTTTATCAGTGGATGCAAAACAAACAGTAAACCAGGAACCCTGAAATACTCTGAGGACGTTTTTATCTGTGGGCAACCAAATGCTGTGTGTTGGGCAGGGAGGTCACATGTAGGGCAACCAACTTCTGAGGTTTCTCTCCTATTACATAAGACACCACGGGGAACTTCAAAGCTGTAGCAATTTTAGAGATCTTGACTCAGACACTGGCAAGAGGAAGACCAGCCTTAATATAATTTTGGCCAGGTCTCTCTATATTTCCACCAGCTGTGACAGATTAGAGCTGCACCCATCAGCCACTCCTTAGGCAATCATGGGCTGCTTCTCCTCCCAGGCTCACTGTTAGTAAGGGGAAGAAAACTTGGTCTGGTCAGGAGTACTTCGAGCTTTCTCCTCCCATAAGAAATGCTACAGGAGACTCTCAGCTACAGGATAATCAGATTTCCCAGTGCCCCAGTGGAAACCCTGACAACCAAAATGCACCCCAGAAGTTATGGTGGTCTCAGCATGGTGTGCCCAGCCACAACACCACGTGAAGCGCCTGCAGAGCTTGTTCCTCTTACCCCAAAGAAACAAAAAGAGAAACAAAGAGCATTGCCCCATTACAAGGAACTTTGCAAGGGTTGTGAGGGAGCCAGTTTGGGTGACCAATTGGCACGTGTCCTTCAGGTGTGGCAGAAGAGTGACAGCGGTGAGAGGCCACAAACGCAGGAATATGTACTGCTACCTGAGGAAAGCATCACAACCCTTCCCTGTACACCAACATCACCCAATGCCTTCCCCTGACCCCAAGTCAGCACCTCTGTCTGAAGTGTCCCCAAAATACTGAGGAAAGGACAGGTACAAGGAACATGCCAACAGGAAACAAAAAGTGTGACCAGATCAAGATCTGCATGCCTTCTTTTTTGAAACAAAAATGGAGGAGTGAGATCCCATGAAGATTTTCAATATTCCACATCAGTGACCATGGCCAGGCATAAATCATCGGTCCCTGAGATGGAACAAATCCATCAGACACATCAGAATTGTGTCACACTCTTCACAGGCTCCAGAATATGAGGAAAAGCACAGCAACACCAAATCCGCAGCAGTACAGGTGTTGAGTAAGCCTCAGAACAGCACACATGTGGTAGATCAGTCTTCCACACCTCTGAATGTTCAACAGGATGCCCTTGGCTTTAATCCACTTCTCCAGAAAACAAAATTGGAGTGGCAGCCAGTCCCATTCTCTGGTTTGCTGGTGTTGCACAGCGGGTGGGTACATCTTCTACAGGTGCCAAGACTGACTCATACCTTCCCTCCTTGTACACAAATTAAGACAGGGTATCATTTCAAACTTCATTAGACTCTCTTTTTTACAGTCTAATTGGCAAAGCTGACTACAGAAAGGCAGAAGTACATCCTTTGCACCTAGATTTTGCCTACCCCGTTCCTGAGGTGCGTGAGGCTGTTGATGTGAAGTCCGCTGATCCCGTTAAGGAAGAAGAGAAAGGCAGCAATGAACTCACACCAGTATGTCAGCGTGAAGCCTGTGAAGGTGAGATGATCCTTCACGAGGATGGAGAAGCTCAGAACCCCAGTGGCTGACAGCAAAAAAGAGATGAGGATGAGAACTGAGCCCATTGCCCATTTCCGCCTTGCATTGGCATCATCGCAGACTTGGGACACCATCAGCAGCTCCAGGCCAAATATGGCAACCACAACAGCAAAGGACACCATGCTTCTTATGGGAATCACCCCCATGCTCAGCCCGTCCACCTGGGCCAGGCGGAGGTCAGTGACACACTTCAGGACGCTGTCATTGCTAACGGTGCAGAAGTGCCACAGTCCAAAGAGCTGCCCCTTCGCGAAGAGCCAGCGGCCGTCGCAGATGGAGATGGATGACAAGACCACTGCTATGGCCACGCACAGGATGATCAGGCTCCTGATCAGTGCCTCAAAGAAGGATTTCTTCGGTCTCCGGTGTGCCAGCAGCTGCTGTGCCTGAAAGGAGAGCGTGGGGAAGAAACAAAACAAAGTTAACAGGGTGAAACAAAGGCACAGGGACAAAGCTGTGGGATTCGGTATTTGAAAATATTTACTTGTGCACATCAAACCCCTTCTCACAAGGGAAGCCAATGAAGTTACAGGCTGTACCCAGCAGAAAGGAAGGGTGGGTGAAGGTCTCCTGGTTGCTCGGCTGCACGAACAATGCTCCCACGTCAGGGCCCGGGACCAGGATCACAAAGGCTATGGGCTGAGCAAGATCCCTCCCCACGGTCCCGGGGCACAGCCTCCTGCTCTGGCAGGGCTGAAGGAAATCACCGGCCCCTGAGAGGATGGAGGCCGGCGGCTGGAACGGGGCAGGCAGCGGGGCGGGGGTGCTCCCAGCTCCGAGCAGTGCCCTCCTGGGCTGCAGCCAGCCGCTCTCTCCTCCTCCGGCGGGCGGCGGACCCGGCTCCTCACCCGGGGGGCGCACGGCTCAGCCGCCCCGCGGCTTGCGAGGCTCTCCGGCCGCAGCGCCCGCGTGTGAAACGCGCTCCCTCCTCCCACCCTCCTCACCGAAACCCTCGAGGGGGGCCCGAGATTTACTGAAAAGTCAAGCCGAGCACCCGCAGCCCCCTCCAGCGCGGCTCGGCGGGCGGCGGCGCTCGGAGAGCCACGTGGGGAGGGGAGAGCAGAGCCCGGCCCCGGGCGGGGGGATGCGGCC
>VWZF01001449.1:67603-100500 GCA_013396755.1 Sclerurus mexicanus | reverse complement strand
TGTGCCCTGCCCTGCCCTGCCCTGCCCTGCCCTGCCCTGCCCTGCCCTGCCCTGCCCTGCCGCGGGCTCTGCGCAGCAATTGTCCCCTGCCTCGTCCGCTTTGGCCCGGGAGCAGCGGCTGCCCGAGCAGCAGCCGGCCAGCCAAACAGCAGCCTTTCCGGTTGGCTTCGGACACGCGTTTTTATAAGTCATCCCTGCGGAGATATCTGTGTTTTTAAGCGGGTAGATAATTAAGCTATGACTTTGGATTGGTATTGTGTTTCGTGTGAAACGCGACTAGTTTTCATTGTGGCACCTGCTGGTTGGAAACATTAAAGTAAGTGTCCCTGTAGTTTACAAAGTTGCTACTTCTTTACATATTTAAGGTTTTATGTGCCTTTCTACCGACTACTCGGGGAAACATAAAAGTTGTTACCTGTTGAGACTGAAATGACAGAGAAAATATCTTTTACGTGTCTGCTTTTTCAGTGTAAGCAACGTTTATGCCTAAAGTTTAGGGAAAACTAATTTTGCAATTATTATACACTGTTCTTGAATATAAGACATGGTTTATGTTTTCTTTGTAACATTGTGTTTAGTTTTGACTTCCTAAGTTTTGTGGTCAACACACTATTAAAATTTAACAAACCAAGATACTAGATTTGCTCTCTTGGCATACAAATCTCCTTAATTTGAAGCCCCAGTGTGGGATATCATTATTAAACTAATGTGGGAAATTTTAACTTTCCTAAAAATAAGATTAAAATTACTATAAAAAGAGGCATTTTCATTGGAAAAGTTACTATGTCCTCCTAAGATCAAAGCAAAATAGAAGCTGGTTATTCAGCTATTGCAACTGAAATCGAACACTTTTCTATTGAACTATGTTATGTACTATGGTATGATGGCAACAGGCCATTCCCATATGTTCTCTTTCCCTGTCTATGCCTTCACAAATTCTGTTGGCAAATTCCCATTCTCTCTTTCTAATCTACAAAGTCTCTGTCTTTAGCTGTTAGTAAAATTCCTAGTGCGTGTCATCAGTGAGTGCCAGGAGAATTTCTTCTGTGTCGATTTTTCTCCTACCTCCAAAAATGACATGTAGGACAAGAATTGTGTTCTTCTTGTTCGTATTGCAGTGATAGCAAAGACATTAGAATCTTAAATTGCAAAACTTGACCAAGAAACCTTTGTAATATCATGGCCGGGGTTTTATGTTGTATAGAAGTAAAATTAAAAGGAATGAGTAATGCTCCTTCTTTACTCTTATGGGTAAATATCTTTCAAGATTAACTCTAGCAATGCATTGTTAAAGGCTGAAAGTACTGAGTTTCTGTATATGCTCAGAACTAGGTGTAAATTATAGGTTTGTGTGCTTTGAATCATGAGGGTTTTCCATTCCTAATAACTTTTCAGAACAGGTTATTGTTCAGAATTGCCAATGCTGTGCTTTGAAACACTTGAGACACGGTCTGTGTAGACTTTAAATTGGGGTGAGAAAGTTAAGATGGAAATTAGAATATTGAAATGTACTGAATGCATAATGACTAAAACTAATGAAGAGACATTTGTAAGGAACATGGTAGTTTGTAGAACTTAAGAAGAATTGTATTCTGGTTCTTGCTTTTGCCTTACCCTTCTGGGTAACACCAGGAGAAATGTTTTTATCACCTATGAAGTAGAATAATTATGTTTTTTAAAGTACTGATGTGAAAATGAATCCAAAACGTAATTAGTATTTAATTATTTGGCATGCATTCTGTCATCAGTTTGCTACTGAAATTGTTCATTGGAAATGGAAGCCTTGAGCTCTATGCTGTATGCTGCTCTCCCTTGATTTGGTAATTTGCTGTAACTGATAGGAAAAGACATCAGAAACTTGGCTGTCTTAACTGATTTCTTCAGAAAAGGAGAGTGCCATATATGTGAATATATCAATTTCTTACCATACTATTTAAGCTGCTGTCTTCATAAAAGTGCTCATGTAAACAAAACAAATCTTACCTTCTTTGTGGTAACAGTGTTGAAGCTTGTCATGAGGCTTTCCTCTTGCACTGCTTTTAAAAGTGTCTGAATAGTTGCACATTTTGCTGTTGTCGTTAGACATGGTAAGAAAAGTGGACATTTTATGGACCTTCCATCTCTTGACTGCTTATAAGAGGTCATTGAAAGATAAGACTGTTTTCAGGATGTGTAAAGCTGAAGTACGGAGGCCTGTAGTGTCCCTTAATAAATTTTACTACCACTTGTAAAATGTAGGGTCTGCTACAGGAGTGCAGCACTCTAGAGCAGCAGTTTTCAAAGTCAGGAGGATATTTCTGAGTATCAAAAGTTATAAACTAGTAGTACAGCCTATAAATTGCTTTGATTCTTATGACTGAGTTTTAGGCATTCAAGTCATATGGACAAATATTCCCAACTCCCAATTAGGATGTTGTCATAAAAGCATAGCTTGCTGCTATGTATGTGCTACATCAAAATAATTTTGTAATTTAAAGGTAACACTCTCATAAGCTGTTGCCATTAAACATAGCTACATTTTGTCACTTTAAGTACACTCATCATTATTAGTGTAGAATAGAAAATGTTCTTTGTCATTGACTTACAGTTTTCTTAGCAGAAAATATTGCCTAAGCTTTGACATTTTATTTAAGCTGACTGGTGCAGGTGATGCTTTTGATGTAGTTTAACAGAATTACTATTAACAAGTCAACAAAAATAAACCCTTTCCAAACCAGCCACAGTGTTCATGTGATTAAACTGTTGGAAGTTCTGTGTATAGCTGAATCTGGTTTCTGTGTCACTCTGTGCTTGGTAACTGAAAGTTCTGGGTTATAAAAATGTGTGTTTAGGTTGCCTTTTACAAATGCCTTTTATTTTATTTTTTTAAATTGGTTGTATTACTTTCAGCCTTTGAGAATGGCAGCGTGGAGGATTCGTTATTTTCTTTCAAGAGCTTTTGTAACATGTAAGGGCTGGCAGTATCTAGGCTTAATCTTAGCTTTGTAAAAAGACTTGCTCTTTTAAGAGTAAAATATATTGTCTTAATGAACTTGTGTAAGTATATGAGTGACACAGACTTGTCATGCTGACATCTGGAGTTCCATTCATATGTTTACACAGCACTACTGTTATGCTTGGTTTACAACTGGATACTCTGCTTCAGGAGAGCTGTTGTGCAATATTTGCTTAGTCTCCCTCTGCATGTGTGCATCTAGCATGAGTTGGCATCTTTCCATCTGTTTGTTAGAAAATGTTTTTAGTTATCTATATATGGAGGAAAATACCTGTCTTTCCTCATATGTGTATGTACAGCTTCTCTGGAGCAGATCTTTATTTAATATATTGAAGCTGGAAGAAGGAAATTGAAATTGCCAGTTTGCTTTTGTGAACTAAAGAAGATATGTTACCTCTGTAAACATCAGGTGACTGCTTTTCTTTCACGTTTCGATACTCTCAATTTTTTACAGCTTTTTGAGACACTCAGAAATTGAAATTTACTGACAACTTTCAGAAATGTAACTCCATGGTATTAAACACAGGAGTGTTTTCTTGTAGGCAGGGCCCATTAAATTAAAGAATTTTCTAGGTAGAAAGCACGAAACACAAGTTACATATTTGAAACTGCAACAAGGAGTAACAGTTTAAAGAAAATGACAGCAATGTTTTTCAGAGCATCTAAAATGAGTTTGCATATCCCTATATTTAGTATCTGACCAGTAATTGGAATTTTAAAGTCACCTTCGTAGAAATGTGTTTGTACTGGGTAAGTACAAAGTGCCATAGCAGAGTATAAACTTTTTACACTAATAGATGTTAATGTTGAACAGTTTGAATCCAAAGGAGGTAGAGCTTGCCCTCAAATAATTTGTTTGGAAACATAGGAAATAAATGCCACTGCAGATTGCCCAGAAATTTCTGGCTCCTTTACTAAATGAAGGTTTTAAATTCAGAATCACTTTTGTTGTGATAAACAAACTTATTCTTAAAATTTTTCAAATTATTTTAAGTAGTTTGATAGAACAAAGTTCCTGTAATCTGTTTCCTCTTTGTACAAGCCATGGAAATGCTGATTTCTGAGGTCACATTTGCTGACAGGGCTGCTTTCATTTCCATGAGGAAATCATTGCAACTAGTTCTTGATGAAGGGAAGTGGAAGGACTGTTTGTCCTTGCTTTCTGTGACTTAATTTGTTTTGTGTGCAAAGTCGGTCAGTAATGCTTCATTGTAGGCTTATTTAAGTGAAATGTTTACTTGCATTTGAAGTCTTGTTTCCTCTAATGGTTTGCTGTCAGGGGATGTCTATGCTCTAAATACAAAAAGAGCTTTCTTAGGGCAGTATATAATAGGAAACCTCAACAAGAACACCAGCTTCTGAGGAGAGTTTTGTTAGCTTTGAGGAAGGAGAAAAGTGCTATTGAACTTCAAAATAATTATATGGTGAAAGGACCACTTATATTTTGCATTCTCATGCAGTTTTCCAGTTTTCTGTTGAGTCATGATGGGATCATCCTCATCAGATGGTGATTTACCTGCAAAATGACATTCAGAATGGTCTTTCAAACTGACCTGAAGTGTTACACAGAACCTGATGTTATACATGACAACAAAGGATCCTCTTCCTCCATTATACAACTTATAGAAGGAGAATCTGCATCTGACTTCATTGTCTGTCTGCCATAGCAGTGGATGGTAATTGCTTCTGAATGGAGTAGAAGGTTTCATCAGTTCCCTCTACTATGTGCTGCATTAACCTATTTTTGAGTAGTTCAGTATTGCTCTTTTAGTGGTCATAGCTATACTGTTGGCACTAGGAGGGAGCAGGTAAGAACACCCAGTGAAGAAAACGTGTCTAGACATAATTTCCGTATACAAAATTCTGTACAATGTGTGTGGGGAGGGGAAGTGTTGAGCAAAAAGAACGGAAACACAGTGTTGATGGCATATGTGTATGTAATAGGATACATACTTAGCTTTTGTAATTTGTACAACTTTATACAATATAACTGTTAAATACAAAATAACTCTTATTGCTGCTCTTCAGGAACATAACTACTGAATGGAGAAATTGTGCCTAGGTTGTATAGCTTTTCCTAAAGCAGAAAAACATTTATTCTCTGCATTGAGATACTGTTCTTAATTTGACTTAGGTACACATGTGTCTCCAAACATGAGTAGAATTGTGCTTATGTTAGTCATCAGAACTGTTGATCATGTAAAGAGTTTTGAAGTCTAGGTGTTTGTGCCTGATATTGGTAAGATAGATTATACTTCGAATTATATTTACAAGTGAAGACGTGTCTTTTAGCTGTGCCGGTCTTAAACCACATTGGCCCTCAAATCTGGGAGCCTGCTTTCGGCTTGCTGCTTTGTTGAAACTTGAATGTATTTTGCACATCAGCTTTTAACCTCTGATAAGTGTTTATAGAGTATAAGGGATGTGGCTTTCAGGGGACTTTAATTGAATAAAGTGTTTGTTCTGGTTCTCTGTCATATTTTTTCTTTTTCATTGTGAAGTGAGGAACAGGGGTAGGACTGATTGAAAAACCTAATTGCAACAAAAAAAATTACTTCCTTTGCCGTAACCTTCAGTTACAGTTTGGGAACAAGATGATGATGGCAATTGGTTCTTCTGGTTCATTCTGTCCTCTAAAGATTTGCACAGTTACATTTCTGACAGTTTATCAGAATGTCTGCAGCCAGAGACTGGGTCATGGCTATGTTACCCTTCCTGCATTTCTAAAGTGGCAGGAAATTTATGGAGCTCCAGTGTAGTAAAGGCCCCATTAAAAGCTCCCATTATGAAAAGTTCAGAAGTGACCTGTGTTCAGTGCGTTTGTTTGTGTTGCTTTAGCTAGAAGAAACACCTTAGAGCAAAGGAGAATTTCATAAAAGAGAATTTTATTAGTTTTTCTGGAAGGAATACTTAACATTTACTTGTAAATGCCTGTCTGTAAATTTGGGTACAGTAACAACTTCAGAGTAGTTTAATAAGAGTTATATTCTGTATTCTGATTGAAAACATTGGTGAAGTCTTAATTATAATTCAGTGGCATTCAGGGTTTATATTGATTAACTCTATAAAGTTAATAAGTTAGTGCACTGGTATTCAAAGTTATTGTGGGCTTCAAACTATAAGAAAAAGTGTTTACGTAGGAGTGAAAGGCGAGTGAAACTATTTAGGCTGGTACTTCAAAGAGTAAAACAACATTTAAAAAGTAATTAAGTTTTCTACTAGTGGGTGTTCTTACATACTTTTATTTTTCAAGCTTTCAAAAGCCTTTCTCTGCTGATTGTCTTTTAGAGTCCTGTCTTTTCATGTGTTCAGCTTGCACTTTTTACAGACTGTAATTACCCTTACACCAAACTGATCTGAATTCTGATGCACGTTCAGGTTACAACTTACTGCAATCTTAGGAGCTGTGATTTCATAGGTGTTTTTCATCTCTTTGTGTGATTTTGTTTTCCTTGGTGTTTGGAAGAAGTAAAGCAAATAATCCTGGCTTGTTGTCTGAATCAAATTGCCTTCAGTTATCTGTTATTTGTAAATTTATGTGTCTGTGCTTGGTGTCCTTTAACACAATTTGCAGCTTCACAGAAGTGGATTTAATTCCGTGGCTGCTGTAAAGTTCTGCTATTCACCCATGACTTTTATATATTTAAGATGGCATGCCTTCTCCTCCTTGTTCCCGCCTCCTCTTCTACTGAGCAATTCAGCTTGTTTGTGTCCTTGTAGTGATCTGGATCAGTGATCCTTTTTTTATTTGCTGGCTTTAGTTTTCAGCTGTAAAATTCCCCTGATCAGGTTTGCCTTACGGCTGCACAAACAAATTTTTGCAAAACTGAGCAAACAGAAATGTTTGAAAGGGTATATTGCCAAATTCTTAGGCTCCTCTCACTGACATTATAGAACTGTCTTTGTGAAAAGTTTAGGATTTTAAGGATGTGAAAGTACTAGAATGCATCCAGAGGAGGGCAGCAAGGCTGGAAGGCATGTCCTGTGAGGAGCTACTTTGGACTTGTCTAGTCTGCAGAACAGGAGGCTGAGCAGTGATTTTTTCACTCTCTAAACTTCCTGAGCAGGGGAAGTGGGGAGAGACATGGTCATGTCTTCTTCCTGGGTCCAGTGATAGGACACCTAGGAATGGTTGAAAACTGTGCAAGGGAAGGTTCCAGTTGGACACTGGGAAGCTTTTCTTTACTCTGAGAAGGTGGTCAAACACTGGAAAAGGGTTCCTAGAGAGGGTGATCAATGCCCTGAGCCTGTCACTCTTTAAGGGGCATTTGGACAATGCCCTTATCAACATGAGTTAACTTTGGATCAGCTCCAAAGTGCTCAGTCAGTTGGGTGAGATGATGGCTGTAGATCTCTTCCAGCTCAAACAGTCTATTCCATTCCATCCTATTCTTCTTTCCCTTTCACTCTGAACATGGCGTGCAGTTTTCCCAAGGGCGTGCTTCTGCATCTTTTGTAGGAGCAGCATTATAGATGTGAAGCTTTTGGAAGGGAGGAGGGGAATGGATAATTTGGCAGGAAAACTTTTGTAGTAGCAATGCTATTATTCTGTGCCTTGCCTCACCTTTCTTTCATTTCTATTGTTGCATTCTCCTGTCAGAAGGCAATTCACCATAGTGCCAGAGGTTATAATCTGACTAAATTCATTAACCAGGTTTTAGGGCAGTGTCTCAGTTTTAATAGTGAAGTATACCTTACTCACAGGAAGAGGCTTTAAAACTAAGCTTAAGAATAGACAAAGGGAAGCTGCTTGTGAGAAGGAAGAGATTAGTGACTTTTTTTTTTACCAGTTTTACAAAAAACGGAGGAAGATAAATGAAGTGTGGAGGATTGGGGAAGCAGGATATCCAGTGATCCCAAAGTGTGAATTTTAGTTCATGGAAAATAATGAAATATATGAAAGAATGAAGAGGTAGTACAGTACTTAGTATGTGTTTAATAAGATGTGAAGTGAAAGAATACAAGATCCCTAGAAATCTACAAAAGAAATGGCTTTGACTATTTTCTAGAAATGTGTAATAGAAGGGTAGTAATATTTGCTGAGATGATTTTAGTTTGGTTAACATTTATGGGATTAGTGGGAGCTAACAGCAGTTCTTAAAAAGCTGAAGCATTAGAAATAATTCACCTCATGAAACTTGAGCAGCTATTAAAGTGCGTAGGTTCAAGCATGTTGTATTTCATAGTTCTACTTTCTGTTTATTTTTAGGGAGAAAGGAACAATGGCTTTGACGTCCTCTATCACAACATGAAACATGGACATTTGTCAACAAAAGACTTGACAGACTTTATAAGAGAAAGGTAAGTATTCATCCTTGCCAATCCCAACACTTTAGTACAGTGTTTGTGGCTTCTATTATTCATCATTGTGTTTTAACAGTAACATGCAAAAGATGTAAAAATCAGTAAAAATCATTATTTTAATGTATCTCTTATATCCTATAGAAATACCTGCATTTAGTCCATTCACTTAGAATTGAATAGGGACTCCTAAGCATCAGTTCATAACAAGCTTCTAATTTTTCAGGTTTCATTTAAAAAACTACAGTAAAAATCTAGAAGTATCACAATTGGTGTTCAGCAATTTGTTTAAATTAATCCAAATTTTTCATCTCTTTTGAAAGAAAAAAGATAATGTAAAGTTATAAAAATTATTAGTCTTACAAAGTTTTTGACTATAGGTGTAGAATTATTAGCAATGACTAGTATAATCCTTAGAAAATTATACTTTCAGATGTTGAGACAGGTTTATTAAAGAAAAGAGAATGACACATAGAGACAAGAAAATAATATTCTTATCTGAGATGGAAGGAACAGGACTGAAATCTGAAAATGTGGCAACTTCCAAAACAGATGACCTAGTCCTGTTTTTAGTTCTTTTTGAAAGAAGAGTGCTGCTGCTATGCTGAACATAAGAATTTCCCTTCTGAACTAAACTGATTGTATGTCTGTTTGGAAGTTTTGTCTTTATTCAGTTACAGACACTAGATAACACACGGAAAATACTTGCAAGAGACTGATTGAGGACCCGTTTCAATGACAGCTTCTTTGAGTTGAAGCTGTCCCAAAACCCAGCTTTTGTTTTCTGTAATTCTCCATCAAAATTTAAGTTTTGGTCTCAAATAGCTTTCAATTAAAAAAATAGATTCTTTTAAATTTCCAAAATATTACCACTGCAAATCTGACAGATATACCATTGTACTGACACATTTATGTAGTTTCAAAGTAATTTGGAGAAAATGGCAAAAAACTTTTCACTAAGTAGAAATGGGTGAGTTCCAGGGTGGATGTGTGATGGGTAGTCTCCTGTTATAAGTCTGGCACAACCCAAGGAATCTTGTGTTTTAAGAATTCCTGATTTCAGAGAATGCATTATAAAGCCAGACAGGGTTCCAGTGAAATCTTCCATTGGATTGAGCAAAGGGATGTCACACTTCACAAGTAGCATGGAATGCTTAACGCTTCACCAACTTGCACTTTTAGTATTTGTCTTGTGTTATCTGTGTGAGTTCCTGAATATTTTCTTTGAAACCTGCTTTAATATTTGGAGTCATTCAATTTTGATAGCAGCATATTGTGGACCTAACTTGTACCTTACCTGGATGCATTTAGGTTTATTGGTTTTACATCCATTGCATTTGGATTTACCTCCATATTTAGGTCAGAAACTGTTTCACTCAATCTTCTTCTTATCTCCTTTATGTTGTATTTCTTGGGCATGATCCATTTTATTCATATTGGTCCTAGGGTGAAAGGTATTAAGCAGATAAGTAAAAAAGTAACTTGATGCTGTATCTGGCTTGGTTACTTTGCTTTATTATAGCGACATAAGTAAAACCTGACAGTTCATGCTACACAAAATTCCTAGTAGAAAGAATGTGCCATTCTATTTTTTTTCACTCTATAAGCTTCTGAAAATTAAGTTTTAAATTAATTTAAAATAGTATTTGAATTATGTGTCTTTGCAGTCAATAAATAAAATTGTTGGACCCTTCTCCACGTATTAAAATGTTTCAGCTTAAGTTTCTGCTAATTAGTTATTATGATTTGTTAAGAAGGGGACAACTTTTTCCCCCCCCCCCATTTAAGTATGTTTAAGTAACATTTAAAGATTAATGACTGTGTTAGGAATACATGAGGATCCACATGGATACTTTATCCTCAATGAGAAGTTAAGAAATGTTTTTTCCTGTGCGTGGATCAGAATAGGTCAGAGATGTGCAGTCATCTTGCAGCGTATTTGGTAAGATCTGTGAAAAAATTCAGTTCTCATTAATTCATTGAGATTCACTAGAATTTTAGTGCTACCTTCTGTTTTATTTGATAAGGCTGCAGTATAATTCCTTAAGGGCAAATTGCTCTGGGGTTGGAAAACATCTGTGAATAATGCAGACCAGAAGCAGAAAGTTCAGTCCTTTCCAGTGACTTTCTCCCGTGAGGATATTAAATCTCCATGGTGTATTCTTCAGTCCTCTTTTACTGCTTCATCTCCGTGTGCCAGCCTACAATTAGCAAAAAGCTGTTGAGTAACAAATACATCTTTTCATGTGAGGAGGTGAATCACTGATCAGTCACAGCCTAAGATACCAGTAGTTTGTGGTACACAGTTTAGTTTCAAGTCAAATATTTGATGTCCTCACTTCACTGAAAACATTTAAGAGAGTACATATCTAGGCAGTAAAGCCCTTTGCTGCCATTGTGAAGTTACTGTGAGATGTCAGCCACCATCCTGCGAGATTAAAATGGTTCAGTAGGATGCATTTTTTCACATGGGTCAAATTCTTCATCCAAATAAGAAATTGCACTGCACAGTGTCTCAACAGTATTTGATAATGGTCCAGTTGTCTTTTCCATGATCTGTTTTTTATATTTGTTTATTGCAAATAAATCAAGAGATGTTGCACACAATTATTTGCTCTCCTTGTTCTTCTGAACATTGTAGTCTGAAAATTGTTTTACAGTACTGTTTTCTTCTAGAAATATGTTAAGTGGATGTGCAACATTTATTAGAGCCACTGAGATTTTATGCCCTGTGGTTTTTATGCCCTGTCTTTTGTACCTGATTTTCTGAACTCTTTGCTATGAAACTAATCTTGCATACATTTGAACTTCACATCTGTCCTTCCATTCCTTTTAATACATTGGCCTTTTTTTTATTTTTGTGGAAGTGGAGACATAAGAGAGTGAAAATTGAAAACTATAGGATAGGTAGAAACAGATCCAAGTTGTTGGTAATACCTCTAAAAAATTAGAGTACTTATCTTTTCTAGGTACTGTATTTGGATGTACAAAGTGCTCAAGGCACAAAGGACACGTCTGTATGAAGCTCCTCTGTTACATGGACTGTTCAGAATAGCGTTCTAGTTGTGTGTAGCTTAATTAGGGAAGAGTACTGTTTCCTTTTCTCCAGAATTAGTAATAAAAAAGGGTAAAAATGTATAAGATATTAAATAACTTTTTTAATTATACTTAGATTAAGGATTTTTTAAAGAATTTTCTTCCAAAATTTCTGTAAGAACTTTCTGAGATTGTGAAGTTGTTTTCTCTGGGAAAAGCAAAAGTGTTTGAAATGTATTAAATGGTAAAAATATTTCCAAGCTTTATCTACTCTTCCTACTGGATATCCCTAGAAGGAGTAGAAGTATTCCTCTTTGTCTGTGTTCAGTGAGTCAATATCAATTCAATTTTCACTTCTTCAGTTTTGCTCTTGAGTATTTATTATTGGTCAAGTACTAAAAGAACTGAAAGCCAGTAGGATCATCTGTGGTTCAGAAGTATGTCATCTGAAGAAGTGAGATTTCTGGCAGGCAGTGCTGGTAAATCTAGGGTGGAGCAGGTTATGAATCTGCCGAAAGACAGATACCTGTTCTTCTTAGAATAATGGAATCATAGAATAGTTTGGGTTGAAAGGGACCTTAAAGATCAACTAGTTGCAACCCCGCTGCCGTGGTCAGGGACACCTTTCACTAGACCAGGTTGTTCAATGACCCATCCAAGGCCTTGAATAAAGGCCATGCTTTCTTGTTAAAACATATAGAAATTTTTATTTTTTAAAGAAGGGAAAATAAGAAAGTTGGGCTGCTTGCATAGGTGTTTTTTTTTTATACTTGGAAGATTTTGTGTGTTTGTTGTGTGTATTGGACACATTAACTGTTTATATATAAGAAACAACTCTCATCTAGGAACCAGATAGGAACAAGAATGTGTTGTCTTTTCTCCAGGAGTCTTTCTAATGTTTTTTTTGCACCACTTGACTGTAAACGTCATAAAAAGAGTCTTCTAGATCAAATTAAACTGGCAATGCATATATTCCCATTTAACTTTTGAATATTAAGCAGGTCCTAAGCAAAGAGACACATTCAAATGGGTAAAAATTAATTTACTAAGAAGTTCAGAGTGTGCTACCTGTACATCTGAGTGCTCTGGAAAGTGAGTCAATAGTACAAATACAGATAATCACTCCCAACTGGTCGGTAACAGCATCTTTCAGTTGTTAGTGTTTTTAACTGAGGTATGTTGGTACTGTGTAGTAAATTGTCAAACTCCAGTTTGGTGCAGGTTGCTCGGGTAAGTATACTGTAAATTGGTCCAAAGAAGAGAGATGTGGATTTTGGTCAGAATTCTTGTGTTTAAAAAATGAGGGGAAAAAAAAGGCATGGAGTTATAAAATCTAGAAAACTTTGATAGAGAATATTTATGATTAGTCAAAATACATGGTTCATCATGGTAATTTAAAACAAATCATTATCTCTGCTTTTTGCATATGTGCTTGGTACTGTGCAGTGAGCAAGAATTTCAAACCTGGGATTTCTCTTATCGTCAAAGATATGTTCATATGTGGAAGTAGGATAAAGTTAATTGACTCTTTTTTTTTATTGCTAATAACTTCACAATAGGTGATATTTGAAACGTAATTTTTTTGTTGGATGTTACAGTTTAATCACCTTTTCCAAATTGATTTCCAGCTAATTGGAGAGTTATTTTGGAAGTTCAGTAGATTATAATACATGGCCTTCTACTTCAGGTGACTACTGCTACTTCGTTGCATGTTTTCTCAAGGCAATTCTTTTTGCTTGNAGGAGAAATAAACCCCCCCCCCCCCCGCCCCGTCTCAGGTTATAGTCATGCTGTAATGTGAGAGGGGTGAATTCTTCATCTCCCTTTTTTTCTCTTTTTTCCCTGTGTAAAGGTATTACGCAGCAGGAAAGAAATTACTTCAAGCTTTTCAAGAAAAGGCAGTTGTAGTATTTACTCAAATGCAGGCTGCTTCTAAATCTAAGTTGACACTACATACTGAGTGTTGGTTTAGGGTGGAAAATTAAAATACTATGTGTCTTTAATAATAGGAGAGTGAAAAAGATTGATGGAGAAGGACTTGCAGGGAGTCACTGCTGCAATAGGTTATTCCATGTCAATTGCCCCAGCAGAGGCTCTAAAGAGGACATCTTTGCTGACCCTTGGATTTTGCATCTCAGAAAGACAAGTGATATTTTGTGTTTAAGTGAAGGAAAATATAATATAACTTTGTGTAGGGAAAAAGTTTTTCAAAATAAATCTGAATGTATTGAGACAGCCTTCTTTAAAAATTAATATAAACAGTAGAACACAGTACTTAACATTGCATGCTATTTGGTTTCCAAACCCAAATATCACTATGCAAAGAATTTAAACAAAGGAAAAAACAGCCCCCCCCCAACAACAAGACTAAACAAGACCTCATTTTGTTTACTGTGATTGCTCAGTAAGCATTTACTTTGGTTACTATTGTTTTCATTACAAATATATTTTATTTTGTAGCTGTGTAAGTCTCTCCTGCTTAGACAGTGCTAAACAGGTGATTGTTATGACACTTTGTTCTGTTTGTTACTAAAGAATATTAAAGGCAGTTGAGAACAGCAAACAGGAGGGAAAGAATGGTCTTTTTCAAGCCCTGAGTTCCTGTGTTTTATCAGTTCTTTACCAGGGTTCTTACATAATTTTTTTTTAAATATACTAATGTGATTTCTCACGTAGGTTTTGAGGGACCATTAAAATGGAATAATTTTCAGCTAAAGTAAGAGTCATCTGTTTTGCACCTTTAGAATGCATATTCAACTCTTCAAATGTCTGCAAAATTGCAGTTATGCTTTTGATGTTTTTGTTTGGCAGGGCTACAATAGAGGAGACGTATTCAAGGTCAATGACAAAACTAGCTAAGTCAGCAAGCAATTACACACAACTTGGGTAAGTAAGTGTACGTAAGAGAGAATTAAATGACTGCATACCTGTTAAGAATGAAGTTTGATCCTGAATATTTTATTGCTCATGTTTAAGGTTACCATAACTTTGCTACCTTTAAAAATGGTTTGTTTTTCAGTAAGCATGCAAAGTATCATGCAGCTATGATAAAAACAAGACAACATAGTTCTTTAAAACTGGATAAAAAGAACAAAGCCCAAACATGGAGAACTGTCTGTTCCTCGGTGTTTAAGGCTGAGTTCTTTTCAGACATAGTGATTTTTATTATGTACTATCAAGTCTATGGAAATTATTTTGAGGAGAGAATTTATAGTCTGTAAATGCAGTAGTTTATTTATTTCCATTTTTCTGGTTTTTGGAGAGTTACCTGTCCTCAGAGATGTTCAGAATGAGACTTTTCCATAGATTCATTCCACAGTTTAATAGAAGTTTTATACACGGGGTATGTTTCTAGAAAATGAAACGATTAATGGATGCTCTTTCATCAGAATGATTAGGCCAGTGAGAACTCAGACTTCTTAGATGAAGCTAGATTTTAATTTTTTCTATTTTTGTTTGTTTGTTTGTAAAAATCTCATCTAGGAATGTGGGGAACTTTCACCAATGGGTAATTTGATAACAGTTGTTGCTGGTCTTTAACTAAAAAGCAGATACAGAACCTCTGATCAAGGCTTTAAAGGCTATGGTTAGTATTTAGTTTTAGCAGCATTAACCAGGAAAGTGAGGTAGAAATGTATCATTAGAATAGTTGAGAAGTCCACTCAGCATCAAATATGAGAAATTATTCCACCTTCCTGTGCCATACAGTTCATCTCTCTTGATCAGTAAATCCCTTTTAGTGGCAGACCATCTTTGCCAGGATTTTTTTTCTGCATCTTGTGACTGCAGTGATGTAAGACAACTAGAAACTTAACTAACCAAGAAATTTCTGATTTATTCACTGTTCAAGTCTATACATAAAAATACTACATGTTAGATTATTTTGAGCTGCTCTTGCATCATCTTGCCACTTGGCATCATTGTGTGCTGATAATAGAGAGGGTTAGAAGAACTTTCCTGTGTTTTACTCATTAGGGTCAACACACGTAAAACATAAAACATAGAAGAATTAGTAGGTAGGATGCCAAATACATTTGGAACATATTTAGTAAGAATTTATTGCAGTTGTTGATGGTTTTGTTTGTTTCAGTATTAGGAACAGAAGTGAACTGTAAACTTATCCATTATCCTTTAGCATTATTAAAAAAATAGCCAACTAAAAGAAAAAAATCCAAATGAACATGAAGTGTTATTTTCCTCCACCTAGGACATTTGCACCTGTTTGGGATGTCTTCAAAACCTCAACAGAAAAGCTAGCAAGCTGTCATTTGGATCTTGTGCGGAGATTACAAGAACTAATAAAAGAAGTTCACAAGTATGGAGATGAACAAATCAAAGCTTATAAAAAGGTTATTAAGTTTTTCTTATATATGTCCAATGACTTGTTAACATTAAAATTAAAATTATTTGGTTTTGACAACCATGTGGTATTTGGCAGACTAAAGAAGATGTTTCAGGAACTTTGGAAGCAGTGCAAAATATTCAAAGTATCACTCAGGCCTTGCAGAAATCAAAGGAAAACTACAATACGAAGTGTGTGGAACAAGAGCGCTTGAAAAAGGAAGGAGCAACACAGAGAGAAATTGATAAGGTAACTGTCTTACTGTAATTGTGTTATTAATCAGTAATGTGTTCACATTTTATTAATAACTGTAATGCTTTGAGGGGGTTAAATGTAATTAAAAGTAGTAATTAGTTGTGACTTGTATAATATGTTGAATGCCCAGTGAGATGTTTTGTTTATACTTAACTTCCTTCTCTAACTGCACTGCAATTCTAATTTTTATTTTCTAAATACCTGCATCATATGATAATATTGCTTAGTGGCTTTTACAGAAATTACACATAATTCTTTTAACATCTATTATGTTTTTGAATGTATTTCCTTATGTAATTGCACAAATAGTCAATGCCCTGGTTATTGAACTAAGGCATAATTGTGTTGTCTCTTTAATGAGATAAGGTGGCTAATTACACGAGTATTTGAAGTCTGTTCCCTTAAGAAAAAAAACATGAATAATTTCAGTGGTACTTTAAAAGCTTCTAATTTCATGGATCAGAAAATCAAAGCTGGAGTACTTTGATGTTGTATTTAGTCCTTGGATTATGGCAGGGCTTGATCCAATTCAGAGAACAACAAAATGTCTGAGGTTGGCAGGGACCTCTGGAAGTCATTCCATCTATCCCCCGTGGTCAAGCAGGGCCACCTCAAGCCAGTTACCCAGGACTAGATTGCTATTTGGCATCTCCAAGGATGGAGATTCCACAGTCTCTCTGGTCAGTCTGTGCCAGGGCTCAGTCATCTTCACAGGAAAAAGGTGTTTCCTGTTAGTGCCCACTGCCTCTGGTTCTGTCATTGGGCACCACTGCAAAGAGCCTGACTTTGTCTTCTGTATATCCTCCCTTCAGGTCTTCATATCTTTAGTAAGATCCTCCCAAACGCTTCCCTTCTTGAGGCTGAACAGTTCCAGTGTTCTCAGTCTTTTCTCATGGGACAGATGCTTCAGTTCCTTAAAAATTTTTGTGGCCCCTTAATGGATTCTCCAATACGTCCGTGTCTCTCTTGCAATAGACAACCCAGAACTAGAGACTACTCCAGGTGTGGCCTTACCAGCGCTGGGTAGAGAGGAAGGATCACCTTCCTTGACCTACTGTCATAACTGTAACTCTTTCCTGTTTTCAGGACTCTTAAGTAGTAGAGGAAGGAGGTTGCATTTCCTGGTTTCTAACTGGTTATTGCCTTTTCACTGATGATGAAAGTGATTCTGTTCACCATGTTCCAATTGTTTCATATAGATATAAATCCAGCTTACTTTTTCCCCCCCTAGCTTTTGTCTCAAATAACAGTTGATGTTGCATTCTAGACAAAAATCAGAAATGTGTGTTGGCAGATGTTTTCCTGCCAGTATATTCGAAGTATATTTTTTCTGAATTCTTGTAAATAGATTGAAACTTTTCAGTAGGAAAAGCTATCTTGATTGAAAACTTGTTTTTTTGACGTAACACTATCCTTGTTCATTTGGAAACAAAAAAATGTTCAACCTGACAGATGTCTACATGAGAAGGGAGAAAGAGGAAGCACTATAGGAGGAAGGTCTTTTTTTACTGGTTTATGCATCATTCTTAGATGCATTTAGGTCATACTTGAATGCTTTGCAAGTACTTAAAAAAAGTTTCCAGTGGGAGCAGGTAACCAGTACTGTCACATCTCTTCAGTCATGCCTCTATCCAAATTTACACTTGTAATTTCATAGAGTAATCAAAGATTGTATTAATTTATTTTTCTTTGGATAGAAAATAGGTTTATTACTTTTAGCAAAATATGAAAACTACTTTCTGTCACAAACACAGAATAACTGCTTTATAACCAAACAAGGAATCTATAATAGTATATAAAGCCAAATGTTTGGAGAGATACTTTATTGAATAATCTGAGAAGGCATCTGAGACCTTGCAGTTTTCATTGCAGCTGAAAGTTAGTATTGTGTAATAATTTCCTGTTTTTCTCTGACATGTGAACTTCTTTATTTATAATGACTTAACGAAAAATTCTTGACTGATTCTTATTCTTTCACTTATGTAAATCTGCTAGACACAGTTTTAGCAATTGCTGCACCTGAGAATAGTCGCATCCTGTTTTCGAAAGAGAGTACTAGTTAATGATACAGTGTTTGTATGTTTTGTCATTTTCCCTGTCCTGCTGAGTAGTTAGTTTTTCAGATGCTCTTCAGGATTAATACTTGGATTCTGTGCATTGTTAAACATGTTAGGAGATGGAGAGTATTTTTGTTTTGTCAAGATCCCTTGCACATGAGGTTCAATTACATAATGCTTTACCAAAAGCTCCCTTTTTTAAGAAGTCTTTTAACTTAGCATCTCCTGCATTTTCAATGGTTAAATTTGGATGACCTCATTGCAAAGCAGTCTTAATTTTAAAAGCAAGATTTCATGGAGCACCTTGTACTTTTAGCATAGTAAATGGTATTTAGGAAACAAGATAGGACTGCGTGCTTCTTGGTAATTTCTCTGTGTGAATGTGTAAAAGTTAGAATTAGGAAGTATAATTCAGGATAATTATCTGATGGGTTTGATACAACCTGTCATGCTCCATTTTAATGCCTGAATGATCCATATTCTTCTTCCATGAAGTATTTTCAGGCTTTGTTATGCTGAGTGTAGATGACTATGTGACTAAGACTTACTTAAGCTTTCTTTGTAACTGGAGAAATGGAACTGTAGCTTTGGTTCCTATTCCTTTGAAGTCCGGATGTATGTTTCTGGAGGTGAACAAGAGCTAATGCTATATTGTTACTCATGATTTTCTGGGTTTTTTTCTCTTGAAAATTGCAGAATCTCTCTCTCTGTGTTGGCAGAGGGCAACTTTCTAGTAATTCATTTGAACATCATAGATAACAATCAGCTTTACAAGTTATTGCAAGTGAAAAATAGTTTCTGTTTTTACTGTGAGACAGATTAAATTGATTTGAAAGGGTTAGAGGACCACTCAGAAGTAGACCAAATAGAAACTCTACAGCTGTCTTTATTGATGTCATTAACGATTCAGCAATGCCGTTGAGTTACAACTGTTAGGAAATTTCAGTGAGATAAAGTAGGCATGTCAAACAAAGACGCTAGAGGGAAAAATTGTTTTCAAGATAATTTTTATTTTCATTGACATTTAACTTGGAAATAGAATGGAAAGGTTTGAAAGACTTCATCTCATGTACATCATGCTGTAAACTTTGAAAATAACTTTTTCTCTACTACAATCAGTCACTTCATCCAGTTTTGTTTCCCATGTAATACTGAGATTCTCCTGTGTTTTGTTTTGTCTTTTATTTAACTCCCAAAAAGATGATTTTGTTTTATTAGGTAAAAATAATGAAAAAAGTTATAAATTCCCCAAAGGACTATTATAAATAACACTAACCTGCATAAATGTGGTCATCATTGTGTTCTGCATTAGCTTCATTTTCAAGTATCTTTTAATCCATTGATATACCTCCTTTACTTTTGGATTTTTTCCTTTGTTTCTAAGAGAACTGCACCATTTTGTATTTTTTTTATCATTTATTCTTTGAGAATTGCACATGTAACTATTTGCTCTGTATTCCAAGCCTGCTTTTTTCCTGTTTTGCTGTTGCAAATATAAATTTGTTGTAAATGTTTGATAAGAACTAATGAGTTACCATCAGTGATAAAAATTTGATTTCCAAATAAGTGTATTATAAATGTCACTGGTGATAAGGGGAAGGAATTTAAATGAAGTAACAGCTTTGTTACATTTTTATGTGGTTTATATATAGTTTTAAATAGAAATCTCTAATAGCTTGAATCTGAGTTACTCGGTGATGAAATTTTGTTACGGCACTTCCCTGTTTTGTTTTGCCCCTGGATAATTTTTAAAGATCATCCTAGACTTTCTTTTAATAATGACATTAAAAACCTGTACTCAGATTGTATGTGTGACATTTGACACTTTTTGCACTGATCTACAGGCAGCAGTTAAAACAAAAAAAGCTACAGATACCTATAAACTGTATGTGGAGAAATATGCTGCATTTAAATCTGATTTTGAATTGAAAATGACAGAAACGGCACAGGTGAGTGTTATGTGAATTTAATTACCTTTGGAATAGATCAATATGTTCTGTTTCATCTCTAAAGCTGTCTGAAATCAAAGTTTTTAAAAAATTGGTTACTTTGGAAATTAATTTGTTTGAAAGGCAAACACTGACCATGTGTACTGTGAAAGCACTGTCCTTGAATGACACAGCTGACCACTAGGAATCTAGAAACACTTTTTGAAGAAATTGTAGAAAGAAAGCAAAGGGAAATAGATGCATTGTAATATTGTGGAAAATCCTCTGAATTGCTGGGCACCCAGAACTCATTCATAGGAGTTTTATTATTGGGATACGCCATGGCTTTTTCATTATCATTCCAACAAAACACCTTAGTTGCAGCTTGTTAAAGTGTCTTCCCAGGTTTTACCTGAGGTTTTGGAAAGCCCTTACATCTCTTTGAACTTCTGGGGATTTTTGAAAGACTCAATTTAAAAGACTCAATTCCAGAGGGTATCAAGTTCTCTGTATCGTTGTGTGTGCCATTCCTTGCTTCATTTTAAACCACACTTGTCTAAATGTCCTTAGTTCCTTAACTGTAGCAATCCCTTTGCTTAAAGATTAAATTTTCACTTAATGCTGCATGTTATGGACACCTGTAAACTTTCCACATCTGTCCATATTGGAAATGAAAATTGCCGTTCTGCCCATTTAAGATGTATGTGTAGAACTTAGAAATCTGTTTTAAGTTTAATGCTGTATATGCATGCACAGTTTGGTTGCACAACAGCTACTTGAAAATTTATGCGATAGGAAAAATAACACCTGTGAATGCATGGAAGCCCACTTCTATATGAAGCACACCTTGTATTATCTTAATTCAGAGTACATTTCATTTGAAAATATATAGAATCGTTCTGAAAATAAAATAATTTCTTTCAGTGCAAAATCAGTTTGCTTAGCTTACATTTGTTTTATAATGTTCACATACTACTTTTCTGAAGAAAAACATCTCTTCTTTTGCTGTGGGATTTTTCTAGGTAATCATGTAGTAATGTCCTGACTTAGCTGTCTGGGTTTTTTTAGTTAAACTCCAGTGACATTGTATACATTTTACATATTTTTCCTCTTTTGGTATTTGCTATCTTACCTGCAAAATGAAGTGAGTCTTGACTTTGCGTGGCTGAATTTTGAAATTCAAATATAGGGTCCTTCCAATCATGAGTTGCAAGTTATGGTTATTGCCACGATAAATATGGAAGGGTTTCTTGTGATTAAAGAAGTAGGAAAACACATTTCATTGTTTAGAAGTTGGATTTGACAGAAATTCCTTAGCTGAGGGATTTTTTAGAGTACATGTGTAGTTGTGTTATGCAATTGCTATACATTTGCTAAGAAAACATGGTGTCTTATTTGCCAGAGTTTCCACCTTGCTGGGAGGATTTCTTTTTAAAATCATGTAGCTCAGTCAGTTATTGGAAAGGATCAAATAGTTGAAAACACTGTATTTTTTGAAAGTCCTCTATCTATAAAAAAAGGTGTAGTGTCTGTCTAAATTGTGTATACTGAGTTGGACAGATAAAGATTCTGCCAGTGTTCATTTTTCATTTGTATTGTAGCTTAAAGCACTAAGCAGTATCTTGTATTCGTTGGGTCATTAACATTACAGATCCATTTCAGTACATCTTTTAAAAATTGACTGATCTTTTAAAAGCGAAAGTAAATAATTTGGCTAATGATTATACCTGTGATAAGAATGATGTGGTTGTATTATAATGCCTAGCTTTATTCAAGATAGCTCAATTTCAAAGACTTTAAATCTGAAGTATAAAACAATAAACAAGAAATAAGAAAACAGTTGGGGGAGATGCTTTCCACTGATAGACAAAAAAAATATCTCTGTATGGACAACTGTTTTCATGTGCATTAAGAAGAGTTCAAAGAACACATTTGTGTACATGTCTTGACACCCCAATAGTAACTGAGAACAGATGTCATAGAGATGGACCAGAGATAGTTTTGAAAGCGAAAGTTTACATAATAAGGCAATCAGTAAAAGAAGTAATGCATAGGGTAGGTTACAGAGGATGACCATATTGTCTGTAATTAAGAGGAATGCTGCTGCAGAAAAAGAGAATAAGTTTAGTCCATTTGATTGATGGCTGGAGAGGTAAGTGAGTATGGCAGAAAGTTGAGAGTTTAGAAGTTACAGATATTTGTCTTGTCTGTACAGAGTTGTTTGTGTACAGAGTAGCAGGAGGTGTGAAATTGGGAAAGATGATCTTCCAAGAACCCTGTGCAAATTGGAGAGAGGATTAAGTGGTGCTCCACAGTTTGGACACGCTTCAAAGGGCAGTTACAGAAATAGGCAGAGAACTAGGAAAGAGCAGAAGTAAACAAAGATTTCAAGACAATTATGGTTGACTCTTGGGGAGGATGAGGACATTTTTAGTTCTGATTTTTGGCCAGGAAGGAGCCATTGAAAACTTTGGTAGTGATTTTAAAATGGCTGTCAGCTGGAAGCCTGAGTAAAATGGAACAAACTGCAAAAATTATACTCGGTGAGTTTAAAATTCAAACAAATGGATCATATTTAAAGAAGCATAGGATGTATGTTTAACTAGAAGATGAGAGAGCATGTGTGTATTTCTGAGGAGAGAGTGCTAAAAATCAAATGCAAAGCATATCCAGAAATAAGATTTCTTAGTTTAGGTGAGAATCCAAGACTCTTCAGTAGTGGAGAAAAGTAGCATTATTTGAACACCTTCTAAACCTATTTTTGGTACAAATAGGTCAGATGTTTTTGAGAATAAAGATTAGATGAAAGTTCAAAGAATAGGTTAAAAAAGATCAATAATGGTTCTAAAAGGATATATTGCTTTTTGCAGTGCATTATTTCATAACTCTGAATCCTATGCCTTGCTTAAGTACTCTTAAGTAATTATAATATTCTTATGTGTTTTAATTGCTCTGGTGAAGATTTGGAGGAAAAAAAATGTTTGGTTTTTTTTCCGCTTAGTGTATTTATTAAAATATAAATTTTAGTCTCTAAAAAGTATTTTTATTATGATTAATTGCTCATATTGGTTTACAGAAATTTCAAGACATTGAAGAAACGCACCTGCTACGTATGAAAGAGATTATAGAATCATTGTCAAATACTATAAAGGAAATTCATATACAAATAGGAGAGGTAATTTTTATACTATCTCTTTTTTTTGTGTTTATATTATGCTATATATTTTTCTTAATCATTAAATGGAATGTTTCTTACTGTCTTTGTGGTAATTCCATTTTTCAAACAATGGAAATTCAATCTAAACTCAAATTTCCATGGCTTCCTCTTTCATTTATACATTCAGTGTCAGAAAAATTACAGAATAAGTTTGAATAAATTTTGATGTTACAGAAAACAAAGTATTATGACAATTGGAAGAATTTTTAGTGTATTTTAATTTCTGCTCCCTAGATAGTGTATTAGCACTTATTTCACTCATAATCAGAATCCTTTGTTTAAAAGTAGAAATTATATCACTCTGAAAAGTTTCCAAATTTTTTGTGCACTTGGATTTTATGAGCAAAGGATCTTCAGGAACAGAAGCTTTTATAGTATCTTTTGTTTAGATGTAAGTTGGCTTAATTATTAATCTTCATAAGCACTCATAATTTTTTAGATTTTTGAAGTGTTGTTTTATTTGCATACAGTTAGAGTCACTATCTTCTTCAATATTGAGGTTTTCTGCTAGTGAACAGCCATCACTAGGGCCATGCTTTGTATTTCTAAAACATACACACACACTGCCTTATTGGAAAAAACTATCAACAACATGTTGTTCCTTTGTCAGACCAAAAACTTTACAACAGTAATGCTTTTTACTCAAGCAGGTGGGAGTTGTGATAATATAGTAGTAACAGTTCACACCCTTAACTGCTGCTGGCTTAAGAAACTGCTTGTCTTCCTGACATTGTAGTGGGACGTGTTGCTGACAGATTCAGAAAATTATATGTTCCAAGTTGTTTAGATGGAAGAAATACAAGTAAAAACGAGACCTATCATTCCATTTTTTATCTGTATTGTACCCACACTTGCTAATACTAAAGCGAAGTAGGGATTTCCTTGTTAAAATACTGTTTATTTCTCTAAATCCTGTAATATATTTTAGAGGGAAGTATTTTGAACCTTAATTACAGAAAAAATTGCTTTTAAAAGGTAATTGCTTTTTCTTTTTTTTTTGTTATTTTGAAGGTTCATGAAGAGTTTATTAATAACATGACAAACACTACAGTTGAGAGTTTAATACAGAAATTTGCTGAGTCAAAAGGAACTGGGAAGGAAAGACCTGGTAAGATATTAAAACTAGCAGCATAGGAAAATTAGCTTTAAAACTGGACATTTCCATTTCCCATAAAAGGTCAAACCCTTATTTGTTAATGTGCTGTATTTTTAATGTACTTGCAAATTCAAGTTCTTAGTGTTCATTACGGTTGATATTAAATTATTTGTAGAAATTGATAGTAGAATTTATTATGTTCATGTAGTATTTGTGTTCATAGAGCTTGGTAATTTGTAGGTTTATACTACTATATTTATGCTGTCTTATGGTATACTCTTATACTATTTATACTCTTTCTTGGTACGTCAGTGAAATTTGCCAAGAAACTGTAGTTCCTTGCACAAACAATGTGTTGTCTACTATGTTTTTCTGCATAAATTATATTTCAGCTCTTTATTTAAGGAGAGTTTGTTAATATATTCAGAGCAGATGTCTATAAAGCTGCTTATTGAATTGTTGGAACAGTAGTATCAACTTGGTTAGCTTACAAAATTAACATTTTAATACATATATAGATATTTTATGAAAACATATTTTAATATACAATAATGCATATTGTTTCTTTACTAAGCAGCAAATTGAATGGTACTTTCTGAAGGTACTACTCATTGGATGTGGTGTATAAGACTTTCCTGGACTAGCATAATAAGTAAGGCAGGCTCACATTACTGCATTTTTGGTGTCACTTTGATATTTGGGCATGAATGCACAGTAACTAGTGTGTGAATACAGGAATTTGTAGTACTGTTTTCTTCAGCACTGGTAGTCCTTCCTAGTGCATCTGTCATCTGGTATAGATGCACAAGGATGGGTTTTTTCCAAGCAAGAATGTACGTATCAGAGTAGAACATGAAAAATTATATTAAATCGTGAATTAAGATTGCTAGGTATCTTGCAACGTGTCTGTGAGGTGTTTTTAACATATAGTTTCGTATTCTTTGTGATCCACTAATGCTCATGTATGAGTGGGCTGAGGCAAGATTGTATGTGGAACAATTTTTGTAAGTTTCCTGTGTATTTTGCAATTTTTCGGTAATGGTTAAGAAAGAAAATGTATGAAATTCAGGGTTTCAGGTTCAGTTGTTCTGAAATCAGGTCAAAGACACATGAAAGTTTAGTGTTCGGGTCTCTTTGAGTAGCTATTGTTGAGATGTCATGGCAAGGGATCTCCATTTTGCCTTTAGGATTTTGAATGCCAGAGTTACAAAAACCCTTGCTAATGTATCCTAGAGCACAGTGTGCTTCAAGTGATACATGTTATTTGTGTGGCTTTCACTGGACAACATAGTCATGGTAAGAAAAGTAACACTTCACTTTTTAATATTATGGAGAAGTTACATGCATCTTGTATGTATTTGCTGCTTTACAGTGTTCTTAAGACCCTGTCTGTATTCTCTGGGGCCAAATAAAAACTTCTTCAAATGTGTTCTAAGAAGGTTAAGCAAAGTATTCTAAGGAAGGATAGCAGATTAAGTGTGTAAATATATGTGCCTTGAGTTTTATTTTACAGTGTTATTTTGTTGATATCAATTTTGTAAAGCAGGCATGGTGCAGAGGGAAAGCACAGTTAAAATCAGCAAGAAAGCAATACAAATTCACAAGAAGTGTCAGAGATTAGAAACACAGACCAGGAGTGATTTTAGTTACTGCTTTTATATTTATATTATATTTATCTTTTATTAACTTCGAATAACAAAACTTTGACAATTAGGAAGACTTGGAAGGGAAAGTGATGTATCAGCCTTCTAAGAATAAAAGAAAACATGCACTGTGTTAAGGGCTGCTTTTTCTTGGTTAAAATGCCATTTTTTTGCATTTCAGAACTTGTCATGATAGAAAGACATTTTAATTCATGGAGCAAATGTTGGAAGTCTGCAAGATGTATTTTTTACTTAGGCTGGAGAAGGAGATGACTCCTCGGATAAATCTAAATATTCAATGTTGCAGACGATCCTGACTTGATGTGCAAAACAAATGCAGAAAAAGTGTTTTATGGATGTCACTGTTTCGTATAATTCTACTCCTAAATCTGTTTGAAGGTTGTACTTTAAAATTTCCCGGGACCATGTAGGCCTTTTCTCATCTGTATTACTTGGGGGCTACTATGTTAGATGGTGCGTACTTTCAAGAAAAATAAATTAAAAAGGTAATGCATAATGTATTTTAGTTTATTTCAGTATATTCTAGCTATAGTTACTGTTCTTCATAGCAAAGTTCACTTCCTTTTATTTATATCAGTAAAAATAAGAATGAATCTGAAATGAAGTACCGAGAAGGGCTGTTTTGTCATATAGACTACAAACCATTTACAGTAAAGTTAATTGCTTATCTGAAATGTGTCTGTACAGTGATGTACCAGGCTATATGAGCTATATGAGCTCCCTCTGGTGGCTAATTTTCATCACCTGGAATTGTGGTATGCAGGGTCATGTAGAGTTTAGTTTTTCTAGTACAAATAACATTTCTTTCTGGCAGGAATGCTTTTTCAATTCACTGAAGGGCTTCTTTCCAAGGGCTTCTTGAACTGCTACCTAAATAACCTATCTAGTCAGCTTTATAACATACTTCTTACTGAATTTGTTGGTTTTGGTTTTGGTCGGTTTTTTCTTTTTTTTTTTTTTTTTTTTTAATCAGTTTAGAATTTACAGGTTTTGGTAACAGAATATTTGAAAAAGTTGTACTTTTTGTCTGGTTTCTGACTTTCATCCAGTGTAAAAAAAAAAACCAGAACAGAGCAACAAAGTCCAAATTATATGCATCCAGCTGCAAATCTTTAATTTTAGCTGAAAAAAATGTCACTTAATATAAAATACTGAATAACAGAAAGAGAGCTGGCAGGACCGGAAAGGCCTCAGATCGGAATTTGCTGTGTTCCGTGAACTGTTTCAAACATGCAGAGGAATCAGGACAAGCTCAAGAAGTGGACCCCTGTGATCCTCATGAGGTTTAACAAGACCAAGTGCAAGGTGCTACAGGTCGGTTGGAACAAACCTTGGTATGAATCCAGGCTGCAGGATGAACATATGTAGGGCAACTCTGCTGAGATGGATTTGGGGGTGCTGGTGGATGAGGGACTGGACATGACCCAGCAATGTGCTTTTGCAGACCAGAAAGCCAGTTGTATCCTGGACTGTATCAGAAGAAGCATGGCAAGCAGGTCTAGGGAGGGGATTCTGCCCCTCTGCTCTTCACTCATGAGAGCCCACTTGGAGTACTGCATCCCTTACTGAAAAACATGAAATAAACTCTCCAGCCAGTTTGTTAGGTTAGAAAGCTGATGTTACTTTATTCAGCATGCTGGGTGCACAGGAAATCACTTCACAAAAATGCACACCCAGCAACCTAACAGACCAGGTTATAATTGTGAAATTAATACATATTCATCCCATTGCTGTTCAATGTTAATTACATTTCCTGGATACATGCATATATGTTAATTATTTCTGTGAAGTTTTTTGGATATGAGATACGGTCTTTTGAGTGTCTTTGGTGGTTGCTTGGGAACATACCATTCCCCCAGTTTCCCTCCTATGGTTCTGGATTTTCTAAAGAATCTTCTCTCCTTGAGAGTACCTCATATATGTGGTCAGGTCATGATGTGCTTCTCTTATCGTTTTTTGCTCCAGCACTCTATCTTTGTTCTCAAAATAATACATCTACTTGTACATATTAATTACTGATATGAGTAAATAAAGAAGCACTAACTGGCGCAAGACTTAGTCACAGATGTAGGGAGTTAATACAAACTCACATTTATATCTGGTATTTGTACTAAACACTGTGTGATAACCATGGCAAACACTACTGTGCTAAAGTGAAAAGAATTTTCCATCATCTTTCCCCTATTGTTGCATAGAATCCTTTTTAAGGAATTCTAACTTGTTTGGTAACACAGCTCTGGGGTCCCCAGCACAGGAAAGACCTTTTTAACCAAGTCCAGAGGAGGGCCACAGAAATAATCAGAGTCCTTCTTTAGGTACTGGAAGGCTGCTCTGAGGTCCCCCTGAAGTCTTATCTTTTTCAAGCTGAACAACCCCAACTCTCTCAGCCTTTCCTCATAGCACTGGTTCTCCAGACCTAATGAACTTAGTGTCCCTCCTCTGGACTCCATTCAACATGTCTTTCTTGTGCGGAGGATCCTGAATCTGAATGCAATACTCCACATAGGGTGNTGAGTGTCTTTGGTGGTTGCTTGGGAACATACCATTCCCCCAGTTTCCCTCCTATGGTTCTGGATTTTCTAAAGAATCTTCTCTCCTTGAGAGTACCTCATATATGTGGTCAGGTCATGATGTGCTTCTCTTATCGTTTTTTGCTCCAGCACTCTATCTTTGTTCTCAAAATAATACATCTACTTGTACATATTAATTACTGATATGAGTAAATAAAGAAGCACTAACTGGCGCAAGACTTAGTCACAGATGTAGGGAGTTAATACAAACTCACATTTATATCTGGTATTTGTACTAAACACTGTGTGATAACCATGGCAAACACTACTGTGCTAAAGTGAAAAGAATTTTCCATCATCTTTCCCCTATTGTTGCATAGAATCCTTTTTAAGGAATTCTAACTTGTTTGGTAACACAGCTCTGGGGTCCCCAGCACAGGAAAGACCTTTTTAACCAAGTCCAGAGGAGGGCCACAGAAATAATCAGAGTCCTTCTTTAGGTACTGGAAGGCTGCTCTGAGGTCCCCCTGAAGTCTTATCTTTTTCAAGCTGAACAACCCCAACTCTCTCAGCCTTTCCTCATAGCACTGGTTCTCCAGACCTAATGAACTTAGTGTCCCTCCTCTGGACTCCATTCAACATGTCTTTCTTGTGCGGAGGATCCTGAATCTGAATGCAATACTCCACATAGGGTGTCATGACAGCAGAGTAGAGGGGGAGAATCATCTCCCTTGACCTGCTGGCCATGCTTCTTGTGATGCAGCCCTGGATACAGCTGGCCTTCCAGGCAGTGGATGCACATTGTTGGGTCATGTTGAGCTTCCTGTTCCCAAACACCCTCAAATCTTCATTCCCCAAGGCTGCTCTCAATCCATTCTCTGCTCAGCCTGTATTTGTGCTCAGAATTACCCTGACCCAGGACCTTGCACTTGGCCTTGTTGGGCCTTGTTGCACTTCATGAACTTTGCACAGGCCCACCTCTCCAGCCTGTCCATGTTCCTCTGGATGGCATTCATACCCTCTGGTGTGTTGACCATACCACACAGGTAGGTGCCATCAGCAAACTCCCTGAGGGTGCTCCCAACTCACTGTGTCACTGATACATGTTAAAGAGTGCTAGTCCCGGTACTGTTCCCTGAGGATTGCCACTCATTACTGCTTTCCACTTGGACATTGAGCTATTGACAGCAACTCTTTGAGTGCAACCGTCCAGTGAATTCTTTATCCACCAAGCAGTCCATCTGTCAAACCCCTGTGTCTCCAGTTTACAGGCCAGAAGGTCATGCAGAACAGTGTGAAATGCTTTGCACAAGCCCAGGTAGATGACATTAGCTGCTCTTCCTTCACCACTACTGTAACCCCATTGTAGAAGGCCTTTGTCTTTGCTGATTTGTTCTGGTGTCATTGTTAGTGGTTGTTGGTAATTTAGTACGTTGTTCCTCCATTTTTGTCTTTTTCTCTTAAACACTTAATAAAGGTGAAATCAAGTTTTTTATTGTAATACAGTTTAAAAAAATGGAAAGCCATAATCTTTGCTCACTCTCTAGCTCTCTAATAAAACAATGATCTGTAGATGGCAATTATTATATATGCTGTGCCATTATTTAGTGTGAGAGGGGCACTGAGTTGTCTTTTAACTATAATAATTTTTTTTAAAATGTTTGGTTTTGTGATAGGTTGATCCATGTTTCACAGTCTGAATAAGCTAAAACATGATTTGCAACTGCAGTGCACCAGTAGACAGAGAAGATCTGTCAAAGAGGGCAAGTCCCGTGCAGGTTGTCTTCTAAGTGCACCAGTAAAATCATCTAGAACTTGGGGTATGGAAACAGAAGTCCATAAAAATACTCTTCTCCTTTCATTATTCATTCAATAAATTTGAACTTTTTACAGGGCCTTAAAGTAGTTTGCATTTTTTAAAATATTGTAAAATTGCTGCCTGCAATCTGTTAGGTCTTTGGATTAAATGGTAACAACAGTTTTTTAACATGTCTATCATCAACAGATGCCATTGATCAGCCATCACTGGCTCTTGCATGTATAGTAAAGTATTAGACTTTTGTCCCCCTTGTTCTTTTAGATATTAGGAATAATACTATAAATATTTTTAATCAAATGGTGCTTCCACAGAAAACAAGATTCAGAAAAGGACAGATGTAATTTTCCTACTCTGTTTCCTCCCTCCACCAAATGCAAAAATTGACAATTTGGTCAGTAAGTAGTAATACTATTAAAAAAATGTTTGGTCTGTTGCTGTTTGGAGCTGTTGAAACCTATTTTACTTTATTTGCCCATGCAGAAAAAATTGTCTCAAGGCTCCTGAAAATTCCAGTCATGGGAAAGTTTAAGGCTGTACATGTCAAATGGAGACATTAATCCAGAATTTTTTATTTATCATTTTGAAATTCTTTCTGGGAATGTTACTAAGTAGAGTTCACAAGTTTGACTTAGGACTCTATAATGTAAAGATCACTACTTTTTCACAAGGTAGCATGTATCAGAAAAAGTATTCTGGCATCCCTTTCAGAGTGCTGGTAATTCTTGTCTGTTCTGAGGGAACATATTTGGGAGCTCTGTCTGTTAGCAGAATCATGAAGCATTAAGGTTCAATTTAAAAATCAAATTTTACCTAGGCTTTAATTCAATTGATTTCTGATTCAGTGAACTCAACTGAATTATTATTTGATTAGAATAACATTTTATGTGGTTGGCTGTTGACAGTCATAAGGAGTTAGTGCAAAGATTAGTGTGAATTTATGATATACTTTTAGGTCTTTTGTAATTGCTTCTGTGAGTATTTTAGTCCTAAATGTCCATGAAAGGTACTGCTTATGTGTTTTTTCTGAAGTGAGCTGCACCACAACTGGAAGGTAAGTGCTGGTACTGTTAATGCACAGTTGTGCTCAGTCCATAATATTCCTGTTTAGTTAGTGTGTTGTGTTAAACTATGTTTTCTGTCTTGTAAAGAAGTGTACCAGGTGAACAAGAAAAACCGGGATGATGGCTGGGGAAAGAAGGTTTATAATAACTGTACTACTCCTAAAAAATTTTAGAAACAAGTTAGTCCTTTCCCAGAGCTTGAGAGTCAAAACAGGGGCTGCAGAGTATTGAAGCTCAGTTTGATTAAAGCGACTACTTTTTATGTTTTTGTATAATGAACTCTGCTTTGAAAGAAAGACTTGAAACAGTGCTAGGAGTGGCATTTATTTTTTCCGTGGGTTTGTTTGATAACACTGTAGTTTATAGCACTTACAAAAATACTTCTAAGACACTAAGGAGCAAAAAGTAGATGGAAATAAACACCAAAAAATAGTTAATACTGACTTCTGAACAGCGCTGCTGGATGTCTTTGAGCTTCTTTTCCACAAGGAAGTATAACAAAGCAAGTACTTATTTTATGTTTTTACACATTATTTTCTGTAAATATTGTGGATATTTTAGTGCTGCTGACTCGTGATTAGATGCACAAATAGCCTGAAGTGCTAGCACAATTTCTTAAAGCCTCTGTCCGCACCTAATTCTACGCAGAAGGCTGACTGAGGAATGAGTTTAGTTTGTCAGCACTGACAGTATCCAAGGGATTCAGGAAAATAGTCTTTGTAAAGGAAGGCAGACCATTGCTGTATTTCAGTAGTTAATGGAAGAAATTAATTGTGGATATTTTCAAAGATTTTTTGAGAAGCTGGGCTTGAGGCAAATAAAAAAAGTCTTTAATGATCCTGTGCTGTAGAGCTGTTCTTGATAAGGAGCCGCAAGCTCCTTACCAACAAATGTGTCTTAATTCCTGTCCTCAATGTCTTTTTTTTTTTTTTTTTTCTTGCAAAAATTGTGTCACTTCATAACCAAAAAACCTGCCAAAGCTTCTGTGGACTTTAGTAAGTCTCATCTGTCAGCACTAATTTTTAACAATTACCTATATCTAGGCTGCAAACTTGTTTTAGGTCTCGAGAGTTATAAAGCCACAAGTTTTATTGAAAAATCCTCTTAATGCAAGGCAAAGACTAGTAGCATTGATAAAAATATTTTAGACAACATCAGTAGATACAACAGGGCAAAAGCTGATGTTTGAATGACCTGGAACACTTGGAAAGGTGAAGTGCTTTTGGGTCCACCTGAATTTTCTTGCTACAAACAAATCAGTGGCAGTGTGACACTGCAATCGTTTTTAGAGACTATGAGAGCAAAGCAATGTCCATTTCAGTCAGTTAACTAGGCGATAGTCATCAGAAAATGGAGTCACATGCAGGAAAGACACTGATATGATAAAAAAAAATATTTAAGAGTTTTAAAACACCTGAAAATAGAAATAGCATGTGGAGATGTATTTTATACTAGTAAAGTAAATAAGGCCTGTACTTTAGTTACATCAAGTAACATAACCTTATCTGTATTTAATATTTAGGGAAAGCTTTGAGGTTTCTAACTTATTTATTGAAGGCTTGTTTTTCTTTTAAGATAGGAAGTGTTCTTTCTTTCCTAACTGAAAAAAAAAAAAA
>VWZF01001449.1:50880-67509 GCA_013396755.1 Sclerurus mexicanus | reverse complement strand
CTCTTTAGGGTCACATTAAACAAACCGACAATTTCATGGGTTTAAGTTCAGAACTTCAATAGAAAACCTTACCCCTGCTAGTTTACAAGGAGAACATGTGGCTGTTAGAAAATACGTGACTCTTTGAAGCAGTTTTTAAAGATGTGAGCTATAACTTTACATACTTGCAATCTTGGCTGAAAAGTACTTGAATGTGTCTATGCGTTTTTTTCATCACTTCATACTTGCATGATCTTCCTTCAGCAGGTGAATCATGCACCATGCAGTCAGGCAGAGCCATTTGTTACAGATACTTTTATTTATAGACCATTGTGCAGTTCTGCTGTTTCTTAGTATTTTTTCCACACACTCCGCTGTAATGTTCACAAGGCTTTGCTAGTTTCAATCCAATTTGATGGAAAAGTAAACATTTTAAAGACACCGTGAAAGTGAGGAGTTGGATAGAGAGAGAAGAAGGACCCAAACTAGTAAAGTCATATAAGGGAAAGCCAGTTGAAGTGATGTTGATATAAGCTACTTTTCTGGAGAGCCAGCAGGCAGCTGAGTGTAACTGTATTGTGTATGTTGGCTAGCCACTTAGCTTGTGAATAGTTAAAACCAGCCATGTCTCACATCCTGTTGTTTATGCACTCAGGAAGGAAATATAGAGTGAAGTTGAAGAAAAAGCAGAAGGAGAAGAGGATGAGAAAAGGGTCTGGGAGTGTAACATTCTGCAGATTGGTGTATTAGCTGACATTATTTTGCTGCTTGCAGATGCTTTCATAGCTGAAATTTTCAGTGTTGTCATGCTCAGATGTTGCAGACTAGTTGGATCTCTAACTGGAACCGTTACCTTTGGTACACATTTCCTCTTTTGAAAATTCTTGTGTTATCAGAGCAATAAAAAATATTTTGTAACTGATGTTTGCCACCTTTTTATTTTAGAGAAAAAAATCTGGTCTCTCCTTGCTGTTGCTAAACATCTTAATTGATAATAATTATTTTAGGGGCTACTGAGATGATGATCCTTTTCTGCTTTGTTTTTGCTCTGTAAGCTGCATAGAAATACTGTCCCTTGGGTATAATGTACTTGCTGTATTCACAAAGCTTGTACCCAGAGTACCAGGAAAGCCTGAGATGAATAATGTTTTCTTTGATCCAGTGAACTGGATACAGTGATGGAAGCCTAGTAACAGTATCATGGTTAGAATTGATGGCTTGTTTAGTAGATGCTCTTCTCATACCTTCAGTTCTTCATCTGAAAAAGTACTTTCCATGGAAGTGCTACATATGTTGCTAGTGATAATTGCTGTTATTTCTGATGCCACTATCACCTGTACCATTTTTTTTTATGTATGAATACTACTACCATGCTATAATTTTCTTTTTTCAACATGATTTTTTTTTTTTTAAGGGAGAATTGGTTCAAGCCTTCAGCATCTCCAGAGTCTGTATAGCAGCTAGGTTGATATATAAGCCTGAGGATGTAACAAAGACTTATGGTGGAACTATACTTATAGAGTTAGATTAAAGGATATGGTGTTACCAATAATATTTCAGTGTTTTCCCTCAGACTGGCCTGTTAACAGGCCAGTTTTATTTTCTGTCTTTTATCCTTTTTTTGTGAAGAGAAACTGACCAAATCCACAAACTAACATTTGCTTGTGGCAGTCTGGTAGTAGCATGATAGATAGATCATGTATATGTTATTTACCTCAGAGATAGCAGTCATTCGTCTTTAGTCTGCATTTCTATAAATAAGATATGCCTGAATTTGGCTTTGTTTCTTATTTTTTTAAAGCATAAAACAAGAATTACTTTTCCAGGGAAAAACAGAATTCTCCTTATCATTTTATAATATTACTTCTCATGTTTGGACAGGCAGTAAAAATGGGAAGTTAATGTTAGAAACAGTGATGTTGAGAAAATATATTTTGACTTTCTGGCTTCTAAATTTGAAAGCTTGAAATTTTTTGCTGAATATGTCACAGGATCAGATGATAGCAAGAAAAAGATTGCTTATATGTTTGTGTACATACAAAATTGACCTCTGTGATGCAGCTTGACATCTAAGCACTAGAAGCAGTCATTTGTTTTGACAGCAGAATTAATTGAGGCTAAAACAGTCGAAATTCCACTTGTATCAAGCTGTTCATTAGGAATTGCTGTCTGGCTTTAGTGCTGTCAGAAAAATAACCTGTTCTGCTGTGATTAAATAGCAGAATGATGGTCGGTCCACTGAATTTGAGAGAGAGGTTGAATAAACTTTCTACTGCGGAAACAATTCAGAAGTGACACGCTGCAAGGGGGGTCAGAATGTGCATTGATATCCAGCTGAGCTGTCAACTGGCACAGAGCCAGGCACGCAAAGCTTCGCCATTTGAAGCAGCCTGTGAAGCATATGCAGTTTAAAAAAAAATGTCCTCCTTTCATGCATGATTTACACTCAGAGACAAACTTCTGTTTTTATCAAAAACAAGAGTATGGTTGGTTATTGTATTTGTAACTACTGGTACAGATTTATGGAGTGTTTTTAAAAACATTTGCTTGAAACAGATATATTAATGTTTATATCTGTGCATGCATGTGTGTAAACTGATTCCTCAGGTTGCAGGGAAGGGCAGTTTTGAGGTGAGGGGGTTGAGTGTCTGAGTGGTTCCAGTTACTGAAAATTAAATGCAGTTAATACCAATATATACTTTGGTGAGATAAGGTTTCTTTCAGTCACGCATACTTCCCCAAACCTAGAAAGGATACAGTATTCAAAAGCAGATGCAAATGTAAAGCAGTTTTTATTTGATTTGTTGACTTCTTGATTTGTTTACGTTTTTAGCTCTGCAGGATTTTCCAGGCCACTGATATACTTACTGGGGGCACTTTTTCAGGGTATGACATAATACTGTGTTTTCCTTCTTAGTCATAGTAGTTGACTTTTGTATTTGACTTGTTTATTTAAGAATCCAAACAGTTAAAGCTTTTTTTCCTCTCTATTGAGGAAAGGGCAAATTATTTTACTGTTTTGACCTTAGCAAAACATTCTCCCAATGTCTCCGTCACAGAGGTTTTGTGTAAGACTTAAACAGACTGAAAAACCTGTACCTAGGATTTTATGGAGAGTGATTTTCTAACTGTCTGTTTTTTGACTGTCCTCAAGGTAATTAGTGTCACTGTAAATAAACTAAGAAGCAGGTGTCAGTAGTGTCTGTAGTTGCCTTGTGTATACTCTGAAAATGCTGTTCCCATAGATGTGGGCTAACTGTGTAGGAGATACTGTAATATAGTTTACAGTGCAATTACATTTTCTCCATTTGTCTTTCAATAAGATCAGTATCTCCTTATTGCTAACCATATAATTTGCTTTTAGTGGCATGAAAACCCACACACTCACATGCCACTTGTAACAAGAGAAACAATACTTGTAGTTACCAAACAGTCTAGGAGATTCAGCAGACTCACTGGTGCTTAATTTATGCTGGTGTCACTTTACTGTAAGTTACGGGATTAGCTAAAATTAAAAAAAAAATCCATTTATTCAAATTACCTTTTGCCTTTTCTGTTGTTGCAAATCAAAGCCTCCTTATTTTCAAAACCCTAAGAATTGACCCAGTCCTGAAGTATTTGCTTCAGTCTCTTATCAAATAGTGGCTGTCTGCCTTGTGTTTGTGAAACCGTCATCCATTTGCCTTTTCTTCATGCCCTTATCTGTCCCAGCTGATTGAATGCTGTGAGCATTCAAAAACTCAATGCAGCTTGCCTTGGAAAATGCTTTAGGGTGATGCTTGGTGGAAATGTGTACATACAGTTAGAGAAACTTACTGATTTTTGATGCCTGCTCCCTTTGCAGAATACTAAATTGTTATTAGCATTCTGATAGCAGGGTATGTATTCTTAAGTGACTGATATCGCACTAGATATGTGTATCTCTTTCCATTATAAAGGCTAACCTTAGTTTATGCAGTGTGTTCTTGTTTTCTGTTCTGTGTGTCTACAGTATCAAATACATGCAAGTCTGTATAGAGGTATTTGAGATGTTTAAGCTGTAGTTACCAATATGTGGATCAACGTAACAACAGGCAGGCCAGACTTTAGAAGTTATCATGGACCTGGAACTGTCCATGCAACAGAACATTAAACCAGAGATTTTTGCAAGGATTGGACTAGATCTCAGCTATAACTTTTTACTTACTCTGACAAGTGTCTTAAAATGTGTAGTTGATTTTTACAATACTGCTTTAGTTTTAGTATTTGCTTTTGTGTTCATATGAATGCTTGAGAACAGTCTTCCTTCACAATTCATGTTGTTGTCTCGTTATGAGAGAAAGAGCAAAGGAATTTTCAATGCTTTGACTGCAGTACTGCCAAATAGCAATAGTGTGAGCGTTGTCATCTACATGTAGTTGGTCCTTTCTGTGCCTTGGTCTATCCCATGGCATGGCTTTGGTAAGTCCTCAATGTCAGCTCTACATCTGAAGTATGAAGCTACGCCTTTTCCGCCTTTTCTGCCTTTCTTCCTTCCTTTTCTTTCTTTCAAGGGACAGTGAATCTGTTTACTTGCATCAGAAGTTTATCCATTATAATCTTTCGGATTTTGAGCTGCAATTCCTGTTGGCATTAAGCCTTTGTCTATGCTTCAACCATTGGGCATAGTCTGTTCAGAAAAATTTTGCCTCATGGAGGTAGTGTATCCACCTTAAAAACTTTGTGTAGCTGTTACTAACGTTATTGTGATACCAGTACATGACTTTGCATGTTTTGACTTCCATCTGTATATTACATCTCTCTGGCAATCTCCATTAATGCTAGCCCACTAGTAGTTTCTAACTCTAGCAGCTAATGATTAAGGAATCAGAAAGACAGATGTTATGGTGCTTCAGAGAAGAAAGCTTTTTGATTTGGGTTGTTAGTTTGTGTTCAGTGCTAGTGCAAATGCTTTTGTTTTCATATACACAAGGACAGTGGGTAATGCAGGGGAAACTTCTTAAGAAACTATCTGAATTTTTTATTGATGCTATGCTCCCATAGTAATATGTGTGCCTAAGGCCTTTTTGCTGTCTAGGAGACTGGAGCTGGTTCTAGCAGAGGACAATGTGATCACAACACACAATTCTGTCTGGGCTACAGTATTATTACCTCCCTGGACACAAAGACATCCATCTCCAGGACACTCCAGCTGTTATAAAGGCTACGGAAAGCTCCTCACAGCTGTCCTGTTTTCTAAATTGGTTCACTATAGAATGCCACAGAAAATGTCTATTTCTGTAAAGTTATTTTGATTTTAAAATACTGAGCACAAGGCAAAACATGGTACTCTTTATGGCAGGCATATTGGAATCAGAACTGTTGGGAGATCTGAAGTTACAGACCAAAAACTCCAAAGAAAGCTAAAAGCTGCTACAGGTTTCACTCTGCTCTGTTCCACTCAAAAGGGAAGACGTATGAATTTGCCCTTGCTGTAAACAAATAATGCAACATGCATTATATTGGTGGGGGCTGGTTAAATAGAAACTTTACAAAACCACCAAATATCTTTGGGCATTGGGGGAACTTAATTTTTTGTGGATTTTTTTGTGGATTAATTAGGGACAGACAGTGGCATGAACTTCTGAGGATTCCTATGTAAATTTGGATTTAGTAGGAAAAGTAAATTAGGATCAAAAGATACTTTTGAATTGTAATTGTTTCACATGATATCTGTGCATTTTTGTACTAAGGATGAGTATGTATTAAAATAAAAAGTTTATCAATCTGTAAAAAACCCACCTTCAAAAGCAAGTGTTTTATGCAAGTGTAGTGAACTAAACAGAGGAACCTGGATGTGATGTTAAGGAAAATCTTTTTCCTTTCTGCTTATTTTAGAAGTGAAAGTTAAAAATACTGATCTGAAATAAGGATGCACTATACTTGAGCCTTGTATACTTATTTTAATCATTAATGTAAAAGTCTTATAATAGTCTGGCATTCAGTCTGGCATTTAGAAAGGGTAAAGGTGCAATTCAGATGGAATTCTGAAAAAGCTTGAGTATTTTATTCCTCTAAAGATATGTTTAATTCTCAGTTGTTTACAGGTTTTTTGTTTTGGGGATGAGTATTTGTGGTTGGTTTTGCTTTTTTTTTTTTTTCCTCTTCCTAGCCAAATGGGAATATTTATAGGAGGAAGAAACAGAAGTAGCTGAATCATTTGCAAAGTGATGCAAATTGTGCTTTCTGAAAGGCAGTGCTGAAGAAGTAATGGATTTGTTCTTCAGCTTCTATGTTTTATGACATTTTTCTGAATTTTTTAATATCTTTTGAACAATAGAGTTTAAATTTCTAAAATAAAGTTTTGATGAAGTCTGTGGAGATGTAGGCATGTTCAGTTCTCTAAAACTGTTTTTCTGGATTATTTTTCTGTTCTTTGTTTCGCAAGATGTGTATGTTTGCTGGTATTTGGAGCATGCTGACTTTGTTTACTGTGAATTTAGTGGAGAGCAAAGGAGAAGGGAATGGAAGACCAGCTTAAAATGCCCATGTAGTTACAATATGTAGGAGACTGAGACAGCTGTTAGGAATTTGCATCTTGTCTTTTTATATTGAATAATGCCTTGCATTTGAAATTATTTAATAATTTTAAAGGGCTGTTGAGACCACTATTTAAGATGTGTCTTTTCATGTTCTTCTTTCAAGAGCATCATTTGGAGGCTAAACAATTATATTATGATAAATGGGCCGTTGATGGATTCTAGTCCCAGTTTCTCATCCTGCTACTAGCTTTAGAAGCACTCTTTTTACAGGTCTCTTTTTACTGACTGGGAAAATTTTGCAGACTCAGTATTAATTATGATAAATACAAGTCAATTAAAGAAAAAAGTCTTTAGAAGTGTTTTTCCCCTCTGTCTTACCTATAAAGTGTCCCTGTGTAGACTTGTGTGCACACCCTCGAAATGATTATAGAAAGGTAAGTAGTAACCCCTGTAGCACAGTATTAGCATACTAAACTTTTTTTTTCTGTGGGTACAGCTGCAAACTACTCCAGCAGGGGCTGGAAGAAAATGTGCCTGCCTGCATGAGCTTTATGTTTTCTTTATACTTCCATGAGTGCTGATATGATTCTACCATTTCCTGAACAAGGTCCTATGCAAATTCAGGCTTTTTTCCTGCACATTTTCTCCTTAAAATGATTCATAACTGGGTTAGATAAATTCCAAACCTGACCAGACTGAATGAATGAGGGTCAGAACATCACTTTGCAATGACAGTTTACTCTTACATTGTGTCAGCTGTAATGTAATGAATTTATTTAGATAAACTAATTAGTGTTCATTGCTCTTTTTTGTTCTGTTGGTTTTTAATGAATTGGGTTTTTTGTTTAGATTCTTTTTTGCTGTGTTTGAATTTCTCCATGCCACTTTTAACTGTGTAGGCAATTGGCTACGGAGAGGAAACAATTGAACTAGCAATACAGAGTTAACAAAAGTCTGAGTCTCAAAATTAGGGCTATAGCTGTGCTTTTTTCCTTTTTTATTTTTCTTTATACAACTCTTATTCATTAAAAGAAGATAAATTGAAAACCTTACACTGATATTGTATTATAGATGCAATTTTGAATGAGACGGACACCAGTTAGACGTTTTGTGTGATTCTAATAGCATAGGTAATTGAGTTGCAGTTAGATGATTGGTACTAGTATTTCAATTTTTCAGTAGGAAGGAGTGAAAATATGGCTTTATGTGGATGATTTTGCAGTCTCTTTAGCCACTGGCATAGTATTTGTGCTTTTCAGGTATCACCTAAATTTGTAATTAGATTATGTCAATATTTTCAGGAAATATTAGTAGTCATTAAAAATAATTAATTTTGACCTAATGTTTATTGTAATTTTTTTAAGGTCCTATTGAATTCGAAGAATGTAACACCTCCAGTGTAGTTGAAGGTGAGTTGCCATGGCATAGTTATTTACATAAGAATGCTGTGAAGCAAAGGGTACTCAGTGTGTGAATCTGTGTAACTGGGAAGCGCTCCAGTAGGCTGAAAAGCACTTTTCGTTTTGAGAAGTAAACCTTTATAAGACTAATGCAAAAAGATCAGATAATTTTTTGAGTGTTTTTTGCAATTGTACTTTGGCTAAGACCCCGTCTTTACCGAGGTTTGGATTTAATTCACTTATGACTGTGTTGTGACTTCATTTACAAGTGTCAAAACATGGCCCAGGCTCTTTTCATTGTTACCATGTTAGTTGTACCAAGTCTAATGTAGTGTTATGGTTGCAAAGTCTTTCTTTGTTGGCCTAGCTTATTTTGCTAAGGGGATTGTTTTCAATGGCTAAGAACTGCTTTATGTCCATAAGCTATGTATTTACTTGTGGGACAGAGGAGTTGACAGTATTATTATAGCATATGAAAACCTTTAAGTTGCCAAAGTTGCAGCTGAGTCTTAAAATCTCTTTTGAGTGAAGCAGAGAGGATCCATTTTCAGAAATTACTCTCCTACTCCATTTGCCTTTTTTTTAGGGCTGTATAAGGCACAGAAAGAAAATAAAGCCTGGACATTTAAAAACAGTCTTGGAGCAAATGATGTGCCTCTGTATATATAACGGACTCTACAGCTACCTTAGTTGCGAAATTTTGAGTTATTGAACCCTAAAAATTTGACAGTGAAGAGATTCCTTATGTGCTGTGTAATATATTTCTATAAAGGGGTATGCAATGAAGTGCTTAAATAATAGTTGTTAAATTTTGAAAACCAAATTATTTCCACCATTCTGTTCAAAAACTTGCTCTCAGTATTATCATGTATCAAAACAAAATTATAGACTAGTTGGATCAGATGCTTGCACATAGGTATTTTGTCTGGCAGTCTGATTTCCTTAAGCAAACATTGTGTAGAAGCAGATGTGACAGTAAGTCTGATGGAAAAATCAAATATATTTTAATTTTAGTACATTAAATGGGAATGAAAGTAAACTTTTTTCCAGTACTGTAGCTATATGTATCTAGTGCTAAAAGCAGGGAATAAACAACAGAGGAGAGGAATGACATGATTCCAGACTCGGTGAGAGCCAGTCCTAGAGCTGGCTACAGCACTGGGAAATCATGAATTCAGCATCAGCTGGAAAGGCAAGAGACAATCACCTTTCTATCAGGACCAAGATCCTACTTTTGAGGATAGACAGAGGCTTGCAGCTTCTGAGAATATGCAGGGAAATAATGACAGGGTGTTGAACTGCAGTGTCTGGGGAAGACAATGTTCAGTTTCTCATCCAAGTGCATTGGCTACTCAGGGTCACCTGGACCAAGAGCTCCTGTCCTCAAAACAGCTAGTGCACCCATTGTCTATTAAAAATACCAGTCTGCACACCCAGGTTGGAGATGCAAATCAGTTTTATAATGACTTAGGTTATTAATGTGAACCATATTTTGATTTTGTTATATTGCTTGGTATGTTACTTAAAACAAATGGGAATAATGTTCCCTTAGTTTGGCTCCATACCTGTCTCCACTGTTAAATTTTTATAACTGAGGCAGCATTTAAAACATTGGCATTCATATGTACCTGTGTTTGACATTGCTAAATATATCTTTATCTTCTTGATCTTTAAATGAGAAGTGTTTGTTCCATAGGACTAAAACCACGGAAGAGGAAGCCTTTTGGTTTATCAGGAATAATGAAAAAAGAAAAAGATACTGAATCTGTGTAAGTATATTTTCATCCTGAAGTTGTCTCTTATATGAAAACTAGTAAATATGGGATAAAAATTAGCAGAATTGAAGCTGTCAGTTATCCTTCCATGAGAAGGATCTTTGTACATACTATTGAAGGACAGAAAAATCTTCAAATGTTTTTGTGGTATATCGTGAGCACACTCCCTGCTCAAAGACCATCAATCCAGCTCAGACTGATGTCCCAAATATACCCTTTGCCATATTCTTTGCATGTGCTCTGTCTCCTAGGACTTAAAAGTCTCCAGAAAGTGAGTTTGAATAAGAGTTCTGGGATGGATTGGTCACAATGTCTGTATTAGTAATTATGGTCAGTGTATTTCAATGTATTTTGTTCACATTTTCTACATCTGTTTTCTCAATGGAAGGATTTAATTTAACACAAAATAGCTTACAATTTGACAAACTTAGCAATATGGAAATATTCTCAGAGGCAACATCTGCATACCTACTTTTTAAAATTACTTTTTGAAAGTATTTTACCATCCGTAGGTTTTTTTAACATAATGCTGAAAAAATTTATGACCAGGTGCTAATAGTGTTTTGTTTCTATATTTACACCCACTACAAAAATATGCAGATTCTGAAGGCAGAAAGAAAAATGTATGATGGCATGATATCAACCTCCTATGTAACACATGCTGTAGGCTTTTACAGAGATTCTTGCATTAGTCTGTAACTTATTAAATTGACTAGAAAATCACAAATAATAGCATAGGATTTATTTTGTGCTTATGTAAAATACCCTAATACTTTTTCATGATCTCATTGAAAAAATTCATTGCTGGTCTGTAGTTTTTCTGACTTCATCTTCAACTGATGATCCTGTTAGAGACTGCACGTGATAAAACTCTGTCAACAGAAACTTGGCTGCACATAGAAGTCAAGTCCTTTCTTAGTCTCATGTTTCTTTAGTCTGTAAGCTTGTTTAGTTTGTGTAGGGCAGGTTGTCCACATCTTTAAAAACTGATGATTAGTTGGCTTTGCAGTTTGTCAGGACAGTTTTCAGACTGTTAACACCTGAACTGGTGGTGTGTCTAGTAATGGTTTTACACAGAGAAATACCATACATGGTGTATTCTGTTACATATTGCTATAGTGTTTAGTCAAGGATTTCACTTCTTTTTATAATCACTGCTTTGCATGATTTGGTTCAGTTTTTAGCTACAATTCCTTTCATTCATTTGCTTCATGTTTAACATTTCTCAACTTATATTGGACTTCAGTCTGTCTTGTTTGAGTACAGACACTTTTTGAAACCACATCTCTGCAGAGAAGTGTAAGACTTTGTCTCTTCAAGTGGTAAAAGAACTTTCAAAATACATCTATTGCTATGAATTCAGTTTAGCCAGCAGAGGGAGATAAGGCGTAAATCACGTAGAAACTTTATCACATATATCCTCTTGTTTGAGGCCTTTGAGAGGAGATAGGATCCTTCTTCTCACTGTCAGTTCCTTAACAGGATGTACTGAATTGCATATTAATGCTTCCACGTTGGCATATTTTTTCACCTGTTTTTATGATAGTGTAGTAAAAACTGTACTTCTTAGATTTGTCCCCTTTAACTTTTCAGAGATATTTTAGATTGCAATGAATTTGATTTTTTTTCCACCTTTTTTCTGTAAGTGCATGCTTAGGATGTTCAGACTGATGATACAAAAACACTATTGTTCAGTTCCACTGTCACTTAAAGCTTTATTTGTCAGGATGAAAATTAGAGAGGACTCGTGCTTCTCAAGTATTCCCACATTCTACAAATGTAATTGCTTCTGTTATTTGAAGACATCAGAGAGAATCAGTGTCATTCAGTATTTTAAATACTACTGCTTAAATCAAAGTTACACTGAAAAAATACAACACTTGTGACTAATGTGCTTGCAATCACTGTCTTTCTGCAGACAGCTTTTTTAGTATCTCTTCAAAGTGCTTACTAGAAGGGTACTCACATTTTTTTCAGCATCTTCCAGTACACTACTGCAACTGTGTTTGACAAATATGAACTAAGAATGAAATTCTAAAAAGAAAGCTTTGAATCCTTTGAGAGTAGTCTTAATTTCTTTGGAAACTGGTTATTGTCCAAAATGTTTTGCAATTGCATGTGAACTATTTCATTGAGGTTGATGACTTCTATTTATTGCACACATCAATTGTGGAGGCCTGAATCTTAAAGTATATTCAGCCAGAACACAGCATGGTAGTCCTCACTTTCCCTAATTTTATTTTTTTTTTTAATTTTTTCCCCATAAATATGTGAGTTTGCTTTTTCATTGTTTGAGTTTTTCTTTTGCAGTGTTTTGAGTATAAACTGTCAGCTGTTATTTAAATCTTATCCAGTTGAATGTGGATTATTAAAGTAAAAATTTCGGGAGTCTGAGGGCCAAAACGGTCAAATACACTGTTTTGAAATAATTGAAAATATTATAGGAAGTACCTGTAACTGTTTGAATAAGATAACTTGTGCATTTTATAATTTTAAATTTTCTTTTTTCCTTTTTTTTTTTTAAATAGGGAGTGTCCAGATGCAGACTCTGTTGTAAGTAGACTTATTTCCAAAATAAATGCATATGTATATATTATCAAGCACTACAATCTGTTGAAACTCGACTTACATACAGTCCCAGAAATACATTATTTATCTGATAGAGGACTTCATATTTTCATAGTATACTTGCAGTGTTAATTTTGCTCCTTACATAATCTTCAGCAGTGTGTACAAACAAGTGTCAGTAACATACAAGTATATTCTGAGGACAGTAACGTTTTCAGTAACATTTTTGTTGCCTAATAATTTTAGGTTTTAAGCAAGGTGTTTTTACTGCAAGTATATGTTACTTTATTTTTCATGCTAACAGTTTAAATTCCTTGGCTAATAGATTCTAAGTAAGAAAAAGTTCAGTTTATTGTGGGCCAAACTTTGTGTCATCATATTCTTCTGCTTACCACTGCTTCCTTTTAGAAATCCTTCTAGTATTGGTGGGGATCTGCTTTACCACAGGCAACAGAATGTAGGAATATACTCGTTAAAATACTGTTTTAAATGCAGTGTCTCTAGATACCCTTTATTAATGGTCTGTTTTTCATTGCTGTTAGTTTGATCTATGGTATGTCTTACAATTTTATTTAGTAAATTCCAGTAAGTGACAGTTGCAAATTAAATTGGTGTGCTAATGTGTTTTATATTTTGTTAATTGAATCTTATTATTTAAACATTTATGTTCTCTTGAATTAATGTGTAACTCCCTATAAGAATAGTAGGGAAACATTTACGGAAAAATTTAAGTGATTTTCTGTAGATTAATTTGTTTTTCAGTTCATTTATTTAGATGCCAATTATATTATGCAATTTAAGTTTTTAAGTTCAGTGTTTTCCTATTTATATTTATTTACTGGGAGGTTTTAATACCTAATATTAAAACTTCTTGAAAGAAGTTTGATTTGAAACATCGAGTCGGACCAATCTTCTAAATGAGGAGCAGTAAGTTTTGCCCTAACATAACAAAACTATATATGTAAGAACAGCTATCCTCATCGAGACAGTTATTTTATACTGTGCAGTAATCTCGACTTAGAGTAAATTTCTTTTCTTGGGTACTTTTAAAATAAAGTAACTTTAGAACTATCCTTACAATTATCAGGCTTTTCATGAAAGTAATATCATTTGACAGTTCATGTTGAGTCACTGGAGTGAACTGCAACTGGGTTTGACTTGCAGTGTTTATTTTCTTTGCTTATTTTGGTCTCCATGTTTATTGAAAATAATTAGTTAAAAAAATTCAACTATAAGTTTGTTTGACATTATTTCTGGCTGCATGAGGCACTCTGTATGATCATCTAAGTTAATTATTCTGTCTAGATGTAATTTATATTTTGTTTTTAAAACACAGAACTAATTTTCATAGTTTCTATCAATAAATATTGATGCTTTTGTTGTATTTTCCTTCTTTTTGCCCCTGCCCAACATTTTATAACTGCATTTGGAATTTAAAATTTGATCTACAATTTCTTCTTCCTTTTAAATAACAACAGTATTATTCTCAATATGGTAACAGAATGCTTTAATAAGCATAAGTCATTACTGTAATTCTTGTGAAAAAATTATGCAGCATGCCACATATGAGATTTCATTTCACCCCTTGCAAACAAGCACCCCAGAGTGCTTTTATGTTTTAAGGTTGGAGTCATCTTCTTGAAGGTCTCATTTCAAATGTTTTTTGTTTTTCTTGACTTTTATATTTTCTTTCTGTTTAATTTTTCAGATGATCTGAATAGTTATAATCGTCTATATTATTATCGCTATGAGAATTTGTTTTGTTTGAATCTTTGCAATAAATTACACATTTCAGGAAATAGAACTTGGAAAAGTATTATTGAAAAAAAAATAGGGTTCTAGTTAAGATGTCCCAGTTATGATTTTGGTCAGTTTTGGTCGCTCACAGAAAACCTGTCTGGCGTATAAATTCTTAATATGATTGCTTTTTAAAAGGTGGGTTTTGTTTATTTGTCAGGAATTTGAATTATACGAAAGGAATGTAAGAGATAACCACTCTACAATTATTTATGCTAATAGGCACTGAGGTAAATATATTGAACTTTTAAAAATTAAGGATTCGGTAAGATCTGACTTCAGTGTATTATCTACCAGTTCTACATGTACTGTGGATCTCTGAATGTACAGTGTGTATTCAATACTGTTATGGCCTTCTCACTGGTCCAAAATGTATAATGAAGTGCGTCCAAACTTGTATTCTCTGTTTCCGAAAAACAAGTGGGATGGTCCTAAATGTTTTTTTGGTTCTTTCCTAAAACGGAAGGTCTCAAATTTGTCTGAGTCAAGCCATCTGCTTATGCTTGTCCTTTTTGTAACTGCCAGTTTATATATATTGAAAAGTAAATGAATAAAATGGTTATTCTTGTAAGTATTTTTTTTTGTTACTTCTGCAAGAAATTTTCATGTGCTCATGAGTAGGAAGGCAAATGTGGACTGAGAACTGTTATTTGTTGAAAAGGTTGACCACTTCAGTAAGCACTCTCAGTTTAAATATAGATGACAATGTCTCACGAGATTTAAAAGTTTTGCTTTTTTATATCAATCTCCACATGTAACTTCCATTAAGCTAAGCCTTGATAATTAAGAAAACTAGAAAATTAACAGTGTGCACACTAGAAAGAGATAGCAGCTGAAGTCTGTCTCTGTATGTGGCTTTTGCCTAGAAAGTTTTTCTAAAGACTGAACTAATTGTCTTGTTTCCCATGGTTTTGCCATGTCTCTAGGGATGGTCTCTAGGAAGTTAGGAGCTCTAAAAGAAATTTTTAATTTGGGGAAGCATTTACAATGTTCCACTTGTGTCCAATAAGATCTAAACTGAGACTGCAACCCTTCTCTTAGCTGGGATACTTGACAATCTCCTTCTTCTACTTGACTGCCTATTTTCATGAAGACTGTAGTAATGTAATTATCTTTGAGTTCTCTGTTCTGTCTGTCAAATCCATTTGAAATTGTCCTGTAAGTTCAAAAGTAATTAAGAAGGGAGTCACAGATGTACATGTACAGAACATAATGCTGCAAGTTTTTTTCATGGGAAACTGAAATGGAAACATCCAAAACTTTTCATTAACCTCTTTACGTTTGAGTTTGGCATAACTATGGTTGTATAGAATTATTATAGAATTATAGACTGTTTTTATTGCTGTGGACTGGTTGAATTTGGAACCATCACATTTTAATAAGTGGAGCACAAGTGTAACCCAGTATTTAATGATATTCAAATGGTTTTCTTTGTTTGCATTTTGCAATGTTTCATTCTGGCATATTTTGAATAGCTAACATTGATACAGAATACAAGGCTCTCTTGAAAAAGCACAAGACAAGGGCACTGTGAATACCTGTTTTTCTTTCTGCATTTCTAACAATGGGAGAAACTGACTGTCTGGTCTCTTCTCTGTTTTTTGGGTTAATAGGCACCCTAAGGAGAGGCGGCCAATAATATGCCTCTGTCTTAACCTAAGGATATGCCAGAGTCAAATTTACATCTCAAATATGTCAAAAGTGGAAAGGCTTTTAATTCTCTTGTTCCAGCCTATGAGCTTCAGCTGCTTAGTTTGAGTCTGCTTCAGTCCTTCTGGATTACAGGAAGTCAGTTGAGTTTTGGCAGAAGTAGAGTGAACTGTTCAGCTGTGCTGTATCTTGAAGCATACCCTGAGGAAAACTTGATAAGGAGCTCTCATAACTACTGTAGTTATCCTAGGAGAAGAGAAAATAGAGAGAAATCAAGCTGAGGCATAGTGTAGTTTCTTCACTTCTTGACTAATGACCCACCTGTAAGCAGCACTAGCATTGCAGAGGAAGGGCCAAATAAAGTAGCTAGACTGCAGTATGCTCCAGATTTTCCTCTCTTGTCCTTTGTATGTAGCTCAGAGACACTAATGACATGGTAATGATGTGGCTTCTTCCATTGCTTTTGGATGACAGATGGGACAAAGCAAGGAAAACTGAAATAAAGTGTTCACCAGAATGAAAAAAATGTTTTTTCCAATAGAATGCTTAGTCCTTAAGCTTTTTATATAGGTAATTCTATTTTATTTATTAAAGCCTTGTATTTTATTTCTTTGAACATTTATTCACCCCAGAAAGCTCATAGAACATACTACAGCAAAGACAGAGTTATAAGACCTAAGGATTTAGTGTATGTTTAAAGCTATATAAGACCCCATTTAATGTGCTGTGTTACATCTGCAAACACAGGGAAAACTCTGTGGGTTTTATAGCTACATGTTTAATTACTTAATAGAACCTCAAANTTGAAATTACTACTTAACTTGTAAGATTTTGAGTATCATTTTGCTTGTGTGACACAATTTGTCTTTGTCTGTTCAAAGGCACATGAAGTATCTCTTCCACCTCTTTCTTCTGTTGGTTTACACAAAAATATAAATTCATTAATTAAAGTAGGTGTTA
>VWZF01001449.1:0-50815 GCA_013396755.1 Sclerurus mexicanus | reverse complement strand
AAAATAGAGAGAAATCAAGCTGAGGCATAGTGTAGTTTCTTCACTTCTTGACTAATGACCCACCTGTAAGCAGCACTAGCATTGCAGAGGAAGGGCCAAATAAAGTAGCTAGACTGCAGTATGCTCCAGATTTTCCTCTCTTGTCCTTTGTATGTAGCTCAGAGACACTAATGACATGGTAATGATGTGGCTTCTTCCATTGCTTTTGGATGACAGATGGGACAAAGCAAGGAAAACTGAAATAAAGTGTTCACCAGAATGAAAAAAATGTTTTTTCCAATAGAATGCTTAGTCCTTAAGCTTTTTATATAGGTAATTCTATTTTATTTATTAAAGCCTTGTATTTTATTTCTTTGAACATTTATTCACCCCAGAAAGCTCATAGAACATACTACAGCAAAGACAGAGTTATAAGACCTAAGGATTTAGTGTATGTTTAAAGCTATATAAGACCCCATTTAATGTGCTGTGTTACATCTGCAAACACAGGGAAAACTCTGTGGGTTTTATAGCTACATGTTTAATTACTTAATAGAACCTCAAAGAACGGGAAACCTTCCTGAAAGTCCATCTTTCAAATCATATGCATATTGAGCTCTGTATTGTTTTTTTTTTTAATTGGAAAATCTACTGCACGTGTTTGTGTAGGGGGCTAAACCAGAGCTTGACTCCCATCATATTAATAATTAACTATTCTTAATGAAGGCCAGAGTTTGCAAAGGTCATCATCTTGTGTGTTGAAGTTCAAAAATGACACATGAACGTGAAGGTTGTGAATTTCACCTTTGATCAGCGTGGTAGGCAGATCAGATCATGTCTGTATTGTGTGCCTGATATTTAAGACACACTATTATCCAGGTCATAATATATAGTTCTGTAAGTGNTTTATGACTCTACTTACACTGGTAGACTCAGATGTTTTAAATTGCATATATTTGAATTTTAGATACAGAAAGAAAATGCAATTAAAGTTTTCTGCACAGGTTTAGATAAAAAGTTGTAATCTAGGCCCACTGAAAAGAAGCAAGGAATTTTCTACTTAGGCTGTAAAGTATCCATCTCTGTTATGCACATACTAACTTGATTCTTTCTATGAAGCTATGAAAACAGAGTGCATGGTAAAGGGCCATTTCTGAGGAAGAGATGAATCAAGTATCTTTGCAGGACTAGAAATAATTTACTTCAAAATGTTAAGAAAGAAAGTAAATGCTTAAAGATTTTAGTGCTTTCTAAGGGCTTATCCTATAAGGACTAAGGTTTATCTAAGGACTTCATCCTATAAATTGTTCAGAAACTTGAAAATAATGCAATGAAAATAACTTCTGCAAACTAAGTTCTTTCACAATTTTATATCGAAATAGTCAGATTTGCCAGCTGTGTAGTGTATGCTGGGGGCCCAGTAATGGTATCCATTACATATCCCATATTACAGTATCCCAGCTGTAAGAAAAACTACATGTTGTATATTTAAAGATTGTTATTGGTTTTCAATTCATCTTAACCGTGAACAATCCTGATGTATTGAAAATTGCCTATTGTGACAACTAAAATAATTTCAGAATTCAAAATCTGTAGTATTATAGAAAACTATATCTACCCTCTAGCTATATGTTTTTCTTCTGTTTACTTTGATGTCAAGTTTGATTAATGTTTTTTGGTATATAAACAAGGTCAGTCTGAGGTCAGGCATAGCTAAGAACTCTGATTTGAGCAAGTAGAGCTAAAGTACTGGTCTGTGTGATTCCACTCTTACTACCTTTTTTATTATTTATTTATTTTTAATCACATAGCAGTGAAGTCTAGATCTTATAAGTATTTCAAGAAATTGCATCTCTATGTTCCATATTTTATGGCTGGAGCTCAGGTATTATTTTTCGGCCTTAGTTGGATGCGGTATTGAATTTGGTACAGTATTAAGTCTGGAGAGGATTGTATTTAATACTCTTTTTTAGCAGAAGGTTTGATCTATGTTTGAATTCCATTTAATTCAGAAGTGTAAACTTAGGGAACTCTACAGAGGAGAATCTTAGTAAAATATCAGACGTCCAATTTGTGCTATCTGTGAAAGAAATAGAGGAATAACTCCATTTTAATGTTTGTTCTGTAATTCAAAAGCTATTCTGAGATATTGGCTTTAAACTTGGCTTCAGAGTAGCTGAAGTCGTATGGTTCTTTTCCTGTTCACTTGAAATCTCCAGTGTAAGTACTTTTGTTATATCTCATGACTTATAACAACAAGTTACATTTTGGCCATACTGTGTATGTATAACTATATATATCTGGTAGTCAGACTGCTTCCCAGTACCTGCTTTCTAGTAGAACAAACTGATTGCTACGCTAGAATAAATTACCTTTTTTATATTAATGTTCTCATTTTTATAAGATACTTTTAAGTACTGAAATCACTGCATTTTGGAGACACCTTGGTTGTGGGTTTTTCTGATAAAGTTACTGAGACATTAAGCAGTTCATATACACTTTTTACTGTATATATATATCATACATGAATTTGAGTTTTCGTGCTTTTTTAAAATTTAGATTATCTTAAAGACTTGTTTCTCTCTGCTTCTCATCTTTTTTTAATGAAACTAAATGCTTAGCTAAGCATTCTAAATTATCTTAACATAATTCCCTTCAGTTTATATTAATTGCCTGCAAGAACTGAAAAACAGAATTAGTCTGAGGTTTGAAGACCCAGGATGGTACTGGAGATGTGTAAAGGAAAACCTTTGAACCCAATTTTGATCACTTGTGATGTGGATATTTTTTGCTGAAGCAACAGTGCAGGCATACTGCCTTTTCTAGGAGTAGAAGTTGCAACCTGTGGAATGCTTTAGGTTGCGTGCTAAAATACTGACTTGTACTTAGGAAAGATTTTACTCCTGCACCATCAGAACTCCTAGGGACTTAGCTGAGAGAATCAGAAGTAGAAATCAGGAAAATATTTTGAGGCCAAGAGAATTGTAAACTTATTTAAGTATTAACACTAAAATTTCAATAGTAAAGCTAAAATAGTGTTTTTAATTTCTGACCTTTGTGATAGAGTACCAATAAGAGCAAATGCACTCAAACTTGTCAGTTTTCATAGGAAACTTGGGTGTTTTGTTGTATTCTGTTGCTGAGGTATCTTGTCACACAACTTCTGAACTACAGATCATAACTTCAGGTAACTGTAGTAGTATTGAATAAAAAATACTTTCATGAGTTATTGTAATGAAATTTTAATTTCTTGATAATATAACATTTTATCTGATAATGAAATTTTAATTTCTTGATAATATAACATTTGATCGGATGTAAACATGACATTGTCAATAGCATAATTTTTGTTGTTGTTTTTAGAACTTTCCTGATGTAGATGATGAAGGATACAGCATTAAACCAGAAGCAACACAGGATATCCTTTTCACTATTACTGTGCCAACTTATTTCATGTTTCTACAGTTCTTTGGAGGGAGGAATTACTGACTATAAAGTGTTAAATAAAGGAAAATGAGCGACATTTATGCTTAAGATGAATGGCACTTATATTGCAACTTTTTATTCTTATGTTAATAGCTCTTGCAAAATGAACCGAATTTTGTATCTTCAATTTTCTATGTGTGCAAATGTTAAAGATTAGAGCAGATGTCTTGAACTTGAAGAGGAAAGTAAAAAAGGAAAGTTAAAAGCCAGAACAAAAGCTTTAAGGTGACCATGCAGATCTCTCTCTTTGAAAAGTCTCAGAGTTTGTAAAGTTTGTAAACTTTTTAAAACATGTGCTCTATACCTGCATCCTCACTTTTTTTTTTTTTTGGTAACATTAAAATAATTGGTAGCTTGAGCAATGTAGAAATAGAATTTCTGTTGTATTTGGTGTAATTACACCACATGCTGTTTCTAGTTGGTGTTTTTTTGCTTTTACTGTCTATTGTGTATATGAAAGAGATTATTAAAAAGTGTTCTGAACCATCTTTTTGGAAGCTCAAGATTTGCTCTGCTGATCTTTTGGAGGAAAAATTCTTGTCCACTTTTTTCCCCACCACCACAAACAGAGGAAAGCTCTACTTAAGAGTTGGCAATAATTACCATAGATCGAAGCAAGTCTAATATGTTAGCAAGATAGCTACTTTTTGGAAATGTATTCACTGAATTTTCTGAGTACTGCAGATAAAAGGCAAATTTAGGCTGTGCAATTACCTTAAATTGCAAAAACTTTTAAGCAGTTAACAACACATTGCAGGGGCCAGTCCTGCATCACAGCTTCTCTGTTTTCATCAGCTTTGCAGAATATGCCTCTAATGTCCACAGTGAAGATTTCTGTAGTGATAAAAGCAGTTGGTGTTGTCTCCTACTTACAAAATTAATATGAAAGTGACAGACTTTGATCCAGTTGTGAGAGAAGCATTATATCATGCTTTGCATATATTTATGAAAGGGAGAGAGAAGTGAACAACATGCTATGAATGATTCCTCTGAGCATCCTTTTCTATATTATTTTCTATACTACCTATTGTGGAACAAGAGAAAAGCTATACATTCAGTGAAAAAGATCTATGATTTGGAATCCATCACCTAGGTAGTACTTCAGCTTCTGAAAATCTTGACCAGATTCAGGAACTCATCAGTTCCCTTCCTCTTTTCCTCCCTTAGCCTCCAGGAGGCTTTATTTATTTATTTATTTATTTGGATATTTATTTTGTTGATGGGAACTCTTGAGACAATTTGTTGGAGGACATTATTTTACTGTAATAAGTCAGTCTTAATAAATCTGACTTAAATGTGTGTTGGAAAACCAATTTCCAAGAACTGCCTGATTTGTAGGAATTGAATCTTGAAGACAAGAGATCTTTTGATGAAATTAAAATTACTTGTCTTTGAAACTTTCCTTTCTAGATAAGCTCAATTTTGAGGAATCCGATAGGCTGTAAGATGAAGACATTTGGCTTTTTCCTCAACACAACTTCCAGAGCCTTTCAGTTGAAATGGATTTGGAATGTCTTTAGGGCTCAAGCTTAAATCTTTGTTAGGGAATAGATTGAAGGAATTTAGTGCAAATGTCTGTCATATTTTTAAGTGAAACTAAGAGAAGTGATTTGCAGAATATGTATGCCTCCCCCAGGTGGTACAAAACTTTCATGTTTCAGTAGAGGAAAAATATCCAAATTTTGTCTTGCCAAAACAAACGCAATTTGTAAGACTTAGCATGGGCCTTTCAGAGCTTTTGTTCAGTTCCTGTGCATATAAAGAGCCAAGTTTATATTTTCCTTATTTTGATGTCTGAGTTGTCATTGTGATTCCTTTTTTTTTTGAAGCATGGCAGTGCCTTAAGCAGCTGGTATTGTTCAGTTTCTGTGCTGCCTTCTGTTAACTGGCAGCCTTTCTTACAAAATTTTCAGTGCCACACTGCAAAAGGGGCAAGTAATGGTGGCTGCTGCTTTTTCCTCCATTGTTAATTTTAGGTATAGGTACCATGGGCATTCCACTGCTCATTAAGAACTCTGGGGTGTTTTGTCACTTGGTTTAAAGGATTTCTGTATTTCTCTTATGTCTGTTAGAGTCCGTGGTTGAGTCTTGCAAATCGTGTTGCTCCTCTAGAATCTTTAATTTAATCTGATACCTTCAAATATGCAGTTGTTCAGTTATATGACAGATACTGCCATTCTTCAGTTATACGACATTGTGCTTTTCTGAACAGAATGATCATTATGAAGATGAATGGAATAAACCCCTTGAATTTAACTCTGTATTATGAATTTGGTACTGTGGATATATGTGAAGCATCTATATAAGTGCACAAAGAGGTCACTTAATTATGAGCATTTTTTTTACCGTAATTATGAAATAGATTTAGCAGATGAAGTAGTTCCACCTTAACTGAGAAAAACATACCAAAGAAAACCATTTCTATTCATCCAGTGATTCTGATTCTGAAGATGATGAACCCAGAAGGTTTCATGTAGAAATAAAACCTGTCCAGCCAAATAACAGCTCTCAATATACTATGCCTTCCTTGGATGAGTTAAAAGTATCTATAGGAAACATCACTCTTTCTCCAGCAATATCTGTAAGTTTTGTCTTTGTATTTTTAATGTGTAAGAATTTATTCTATGTGTTCAAAATTTATTCTAGGTTTAATGATTCTTTTTTTCTTGTGCACTAGGTCATCTTTGGTACACTTTATTGCAATATAACATTGAGTACTTCTCAGATTTAAATTTTCCTTTGAGTCCTGTGAGTGCTCAATTTTTGTATTTGTGCTGTGGCCACAAGACACTTGAATACATTGTGGAGTTACCTGAGTCTGGCTTTTAACATCATTTACTAATTTGTATTCAATAATATACAAGTCTTTTAAAATATATCACATAATGTGCATACAGTGCAGCTTTATTAATATATTCTGACAATTCACAGAGCAATCCTTTATAGGATGAGTTGATAAATAGTATTAAAGTATGCTAGTACAATATTCAGATTGGAATCAGACTGCCTCTGATTTTAAGAAAAATAGTGTGCATAACATATTAAAATAATATTTTTTCTCTTTTTTCCCCCACCATATTTTGAAAGCAGAGGCACAGTCCTGTAAGTAGAGAATGGCTTTTTATTCGCATTTTTAGATAAAAACAAGTAAGTGTAGTATGTGAGAGGAGTTACTGGGAAAACATTAGGAATGTTTCTTTTCATCTATATCATGTGATGTATAAGCTGTTTAATTTTACTGCCTCAGCCAGTAAAGAGATTTAATAATACTGCTCCTTTTGTTCATTCTACAGTATTCATTCTTGCTCTTTTTTTACTGGTGTGGCAGGTGTGCACTGGTTGCTCTGTCCAGGCTCATGTTCCATGGTCTTCTGCCTGGCATTGAAAGCAAATTATCTCATAGGAAGTTGAGTGGAAATAAGAAAAGCCTGGGACTATTAACTGTTTTATTTTACAGTTAGTAAAAGAATTTATTCCTAATTTTTTTCTCCTGTTTCAGGCACAAATGAATCAAAATTCATCCAGTAAGTGGGAATCTTTTCATCTATGCTAGCTTTTTAACGTAGAATGAAAATAGATTTTTTCCTAATTGTTGCAGAAATAAACTTTTTAAGTACCTGTATTTTAAATGGAAAAAAATATTTCTCTTGTCAGTTTTATATGGCTCTTCTTTAACTATATACTTGGATGTTCATTGTTGTGGGGAGCAGACTAGCCTGCCTCTGACAGTGGTGAGCTACACATCTAAAAGCCAAAGGGTATACTCCATGGAAAAAACTCCTGTGCAAGTTCTTAAAACCCTTCCATCTGCTTAAGTTTAGTATATCCACAAACCATCAAAGCACACTGTCTCTGTGGGTGTGATATGAAATAGGGCCATAGAGATAGAGGACAGAACATTAGTGTCTATCCTGTAGGAGCTTTTTCAGTGGGAAACCAGGACAGATTTGCTGAAGAACAGTATTGGTGTAAACAGTAAAACAGTATAATTCAAGAAAGAAATTTCAAGTGAACGACAGCTCCGCACAGAATAATTGGTCTGTGTAGTCTTCTCCTATTTCAGGAGTATCTAAACTTAAGCTTCCAGAAATAATACATTTTCTTTTTTTCCGTTTTAGTAATTTGTAATTCATTTTGAACTGCCAACATTACTATATTTTTATAATGAAACTGAAATTTTTATTTTATTGTTTCACACTTTTGCTGATAATACTGTATCTTTTTCTTAGGTGAAGAGTTAACAAAATCAAAGCTTTCTGCTCCATCTAATGAGTAAGTTCAAATATAAAATTTTACCAAATACAATTTTGCTGGAATTTGGTCTTATTTTTCTAATACCCAGAAATTAGAAATAGCAGCTGACTCCTATTTTAACTTGGTCATCTATTGCATTATAAGACTTAAGAATGAATTATGTAACACTGGAGATTGCCATTAATTTGTTTACCCCTTCTAATATATTTGCTTTATTGTGATCTGTCTCAGTTGATATTTATAATTATATGATTACACAAGATTTTTTTTTTATTAAAACCTAAAGTTTTTAAATAAGACAGATTTAGTTTCTATCCTATAGTATTCTATGGTAAAGCATTTAAGACTGCAACCTCCAAATTTAGACAGGTCTGCAAACATTACTTATGTATTTATTTATACTGAAATAAATGGATTTGAAGATGTAGGTCTCCTTGACAATGGCAGTTATTTAACTGATATTATAAGTATGCCCACACACAAGCTTGCACCAGGGTGTTGGCTCAGATAGTCTGCTTATGTGTAAATCAGTTCTTTGACCTGCAATTTGTAACTTTTTTCTTCCTAGATGTAAAGCATAACTACTATAGATGAATTTGTCAAATGTTTTTATCGTATTATTGAGGGACTTTTTACAAGGACATATAGATAAAACAAGGGGAAATGGCTTTGAACTAAGAGTAGGTTTAGATTGGATGTTAGGAGACACTGAAACATTGCAGAGAGAAGTTGTGGCTGCCCCATCCCTGGAAGTGTTCAAGGCCAGGCTGGACGGGGCTTTGAGCAACCTGATCTACAGGAAGGTGTCCCTGCCCACATTATGATGGTTGGAACAAGATTTATAAAGATCCCTTCTAACCGCAACCATTCTGTGATTATTATCTATTACATTACCAAACTACTACTGAAGTTTAGTTTGATTTTTATGAATGCATACATCTTTCACTTATATTCCAATTGTAACTCTTAACATAGAAAGGGGAACAGTGACCTACTGGCATGGGATCCACTATTCAGCAGTTCCCTTGAATCTTCCTCTTCAGTTTCCTTGGCGTCCTCATCCTCCTCAGGTAAAATATTGGATAGTAGAAAAGGTTTTCTCTATATACTTCAGAATGTTCTGGTGTTGCTTTTTTAGTTATTGCAAGGGGACATGCTTTGACTATTAAAGAATTTTGTAAAGCAATATACTGTCTTCAAAGTATTACACAAGTGAGGATGCAGTATATAAAGCTTTCAAACCAGAGAGCAAAATGCAAGAGGTAGTGCTAGACACCTTAGGAAAATTCTGTCTTGCTTCTGTCCTCTCTTACTTTCCAAAAAAATTGCTCGCCTTTTAAAATGTAATCCTTTTGTTTTCTGCTGGTAAGGCTGGGAGATTAAATGGAGGTTTTTCCAACAACTGTGAGACAAGATGAGCTTGTGCAATGAGTAGAGATGGGCTTCTTCTCTCCAGGAGAGTTGATGGAGCTGTGTAATGTGAAGGCATTGCAGAGCTTTGCTGTGAGGAACTTATTTCCAGTAGGAAACAATGATTCTATTAGATATGCAGGCATAATCCAAGGAGAGATGGATTAAAAGGGCCGGACTGAGACATGAATTAAGGTGAGATCCTGAAAGCAGGGGTATTGAGAGGAAAGGAATGGTCTGTGGAGTATGCAAAATGGAGGCGAAGGGCATATGTTGCATGGAAATTTTGAGTTGGAAGATATTAATGTGGACAGGACATGGACATACTTTCCTGAAACCTGGTCTTCAAAAAAATGCTTCCATAGTTCTTTGCCATCTACCTACCCTGTATCTGTTTTCCAGCCCTGCTCTTTTAATGTGACACCTTTTTCCTCCGATGTGCCTGAGAAAGAAAGTGTGTTTAATGTTTTTTTAACTAGATGTTCATACTCCGAAAACATAATAGACTTCACTTCTTTGTTCATGATTATGGCTTTCTTGCTGTTTTACTCTTTGCTTGATCATATTTAAAGATTAGATTGAAGAACAATAAGGAAGAGTACATATATCAATAGAATCATTCTGAAAAACTGGTGTTAATTCTTGGCTTTAGTAATGTTCTTTTAGCAACAATCAGCAGTGCTATGTAACTCTTCATGTTTTAAGTAGAATTTAGTCTTCACTACAAATTTGTGTCCCTTAAAATTATAGACTTAACAAATCAGGGTCCCTTAAAATTATAGACTTAACAAATCAGGCTTACAGAACTCATTAGATTGTCTCATCCTCACTTAGGTAACAAGTCAATAGCATTGACTAGTGGATCCATGTGTGCGTGGTAACACACTTAGGAATAAGGTATAGAGAGAGAGCTATAACTGGGATATTCAGAAGAGAAATTATGTTTTCTCAAAATAATCTGTTTTGCTAGCTTTGATCTGGTGTTGCAGTTGGCAGAGAAAGGCAGAGGGAACTTAATTTGTTGAAGTGGTAGTTGCTGCTGTATTCAGGTGTTTAATGCTCTTGCCTGGATGGGAAGTCAAAGCAGGTTAGGAAATTTTCATACAATCCCTCCTGGCAGCAGAACTGTGGAGAAAGTAGTCTCTGGCTGATGAATAGTGACAGAGATCTGTAGCATCCTTGGTAGCTGTATGTGGCAGGGAATCATCTGCCCTAGTCCTCAACCCATGAGGCTTTTGTGCAGACCCGTAGCCTTCACTGGACTTGGTGGAATACCGTGCCCTATGGGCATAAGTTGAGTTTAGATACGTCTATGCCTTGGCAAACTTTATCTACTAAATAATTATTTCAAGGATTGTTGTCAAGGAGTTGACTAAGATATTTAGCCTTGTGAAATAATCTGTGCAGTTAAATAAGTGTTCTCATGTATAACTGATTACTAATACATTTGAAGGGGGAGAAAACTACTAGATTGATGTAATGTTGTTTAAATTGAGTTGATTCTTATTAACCTGCAAATTAGTTCTGAAGACTTGTAAAAAATACATGACTTCAATCTGATTGTATTTTCCTTGAAATCAGTGTCCTATCTTCAACTTGAAGGTTAGTATAAGTAAGCTGGTGCTTGAAGTTTTTGAACATCTCAATCTAAAATTTAAGTTACATTAATTAGTTTTCTTAAATACAACGTGTCTGTATAAAATGATATAACATGCCTCACAGATAACTTTTTACTGTTAAACATTTGTTTAGCTATTGTTTCATAACTGTGTTAATCATTGAGCACTCAGACTACCATGGCATTTGAGCAGACAATGGTTTATGCAGCACAGAAGTGGTCTTTCATCATCCATGAATAATTCTGCTCTATTAGAAGTTTAAGATAACTTTGTTATCTTGAATAAACACAACAGACCTTTTAGCCAGCTCTTAATACTGTAAAAAATGCTTCTTTTTCTGTTTTTTCCTTATTTTCTCCCCTGTGTATTTTTAAAATAGTTTTTAACATTTCCATACTGTTTGTAAATAGGATTTATTCTAGTATTTTAAAACCTTTGAATGATACTTAAGATACCTGTTAGAGAGGGAAAGCTGTGTTAAAACTCTAATGTTTATGTGGACTTAGATAATGTACTTGTTCATGGCAAAGGGCTGCTGTAGGGAGGTCAACTGTACTTTTTAACTGAATTTGTAAATGTGCTTCTCTCTTTATTCATTATGTATGTCATTGCTGTTGCTCCTAGCTCTGCCAACCTGCAAGATGTTGAAAATTGACTAACCTTGCATTTTCTGCTTCTATTGTCATCTCGTGCAACAGGCAACAGCAAGTGCAAGGAATACTTGTGGAAAACTCCTTTTTTTCAGCAGTCTGAAGACAATAGGATGAGAGAGGGAAAAACCTGGGGTGGATGATGCCTCATCCATATTGTTAGTCCTTAGGCACAGGTTGATACAGACAGAATAAATATCAGACTGAATCTTGTGACTGCATTGTCTTAATTCACCTGAAAGCCAATTCTGTTGGGCCTTCCTTTTACAAGTGTTAGGGCTAAGAGGACCAAAATGGTTGGAAGGAACAGGATAGGATAGGTTTGATAAAATAACTTTGAAAGCAGTTAAAAGCAGAAAGCTCTAGAGAGGAACCAAAAATGGAGTAAGATGCAAGAAGAAAAAGACAAATATCACAACAGGGAGGAAGTTAGAGGAATAAAGAAAATCATGAGAAGTAAAGCCTTCTACAGAGAGAGACACAATACATTTTCTTTTACATACTTGAGAAGTGGAAAGTGACGTGATTGTAATATGAATAAAGTATATGTGATATGCCACCAGCATTTTTTTCTTTTATTTGTAAGTGGGGTAATTTTTAGCCTAGTAGAGCAGTTATTTTTCATGCTGGCTAGTAATCCTTGTGCAGTGGATATTGAATACTTTTTTGAATATTGAAATTTTTATCTTTTCAGTGTCATTCCTAGTTTCAATTCTTTCTTTTTTCTTCAGCTACCCTAAAAGAGCACAATAGGAGCTCCTCCTCATCTACTACTGATTTGGCTGGGTGTAGAGTATCTCAGTCTTTGCTTGGACACCAGACAGATTCTGGGTCTACAAGCCCATCCTCACCAGACTTTACCATTAGCACTTCGTGCAAATCTGGTGTTACAGCAGCGCCGACAGGGAGTATGAGTACTTTATCCTGTGTTTCACAGTCTCAGAGTCAGTGGATTTCCTTTGCTGATGAACTTCTTACAATTAGATACACAAGCACAGACAAGAAGGAACCCCAAAGTTTGCATTTTAAAACTGAAAGTGCCTGCCTTGCCTCTTCTGCTTGGCTTGGGAATTCTTCCAACAGTTGTGCTTCTGAGGATCAAAGTGACCTTTTCAGTAACACTATATGCCATGAACAATTATTCATTGAAGAAACTGGCACTGCTGCTGAAATATCTTCTGCATCATCTTCAGCACTACTGGACTATAGTTTAGTGTCTTCTTGTGCTCATACAAATAAGGGTATGGCAAGCATGCATTCTGTACTGCTCTTTGCTAATAACTGACTAGAAAAAGCAAGCTTTGGACTCATTTTTCTTTTCGTTGTTTTTACTCACTTGATGTTAAAATTAACATCTTATTTAGAATGTACTAAACTGCTTGTTAGCACCAACTTTCTTGAAAGTTGGCACAATAAAGTAAATGTTCAGCTTGAAACAAGAAGAAAATTCAAATTATTCTTAAAGGTTTTGCTTTTTCTTAAGTATACAGTGTTGCTTTTCTAGAAATGGGGATATATTTTTGTGGGATATCAGACAGCAGTGAGATCTCAAAGATTAAGTAATTTAATTTGCAAAAACAATTATTTTTACACGCAAACCATCAAGAATGGTTGGTATAAAATCACTTGAAAGCAATGAGAAACCCGTGATGCTATTTTTAGGGTCACTTTTCAGGGTATCACATGGCACTATTTTAAAAGCACTTAGTGCTAAATCTTACACCATGGCACTTGTAAAATAGGAACTTGTAAAAGAAACATCACTTCCAGTTATTCTAATTAAGTCAGCAAACATTTATGTTCAGTGTGATCTTTCTAATACTTATTTTCTTAAATTTGCTTTCTTTCAGCGAGACCCACCACTCCTCTTTCTGTAGGCACCATTGTACCCCCTCCAAGGCCTGCTTCAAGACCAAAGCTGACTACTGGGAAACTTAGTGGGATTAATGAAATAGTATGTATTGATTGTTACTTTTGTTTACTTCTCCATTGTGACTTGATTTCAAATACATCATTCATTTATACTGTTACAGTGAAGTTACTTTCCAGCGAATGTTCAAGGAATCACATAAGCAGATCTTCAACATTGCCAGATAGGCATGGAAATTGTTTATGATAACTGTTACTACAACAAATAGTTCTTAACAGAAACACAAAGGTCCAAATCATAGTTTTTGCATCAGCTGAATGTTTTTAATTGAGCAAATAGATGATTTGATAATGAAAGGATGGCACATGCATAAGACTGGAGTTTTCAAAATGTGAAATACTAGCAAAGTTATTAACAAAGCTCCGTTGATTTAGGGATACCACCAAATCTTTCATGAATGAGTGGCATTAAGCAGAGTATTAAGTAGATCTTTATCAGTTATGTGTTGACAGAAAGAAGTAGCCCTGCTGGGACTTCTCCCTGCCCTTGTTGCTGGTTGGTGGAGAAAGGAGGCGGCAGATTGTAACAGCTGCCCATCAGGATAGTGAGAGGTTACACACTGTTGCATCTGCGTGCTGCCTGCAGTGGGGGTTCACCTGCCAGTAAGGAATGTGGTAAAGAATGCAAATACCCAAAGAGCCTATCAGATTAGATCATGCTTAATTTCCTCTGTAATTAATAGTATTCTGTGTGCTTCACTTGACTTAATGACTTGGAAAAATGTTCCTGTGGTAAAATTGTCTTACTGTTTTTCAAAGCAACAAGGTATTGCCACCATATTCCAGTTATAAATAAAATTCTGATCTCGTGGTTTGACAAAACTGAAACATTTTCAAACTGTTTTGCTTTTCTGTAGGGTAAGAATAGTTAATTTTGAGATTCTTTTCTCATTCCAATATAAAATTGTAGTACTTGCTCTTAGACCAAGGAATCTGTTCATGTCATCATGCTATAAAGTATGATCCTGCACAAAGGTACATTCATTTTATACTGTTGTTATAGAATTGAGTATTATCTGGATACAAGTGGAAGATTGTCAGTTGTATTCCTTATGTGTCACTCTGTTTAGTCCTGTCATCTTTATCTAAGCCACATACCCAGCAACAAGTGCAATAGAACTGAGGGAAAAGAAAAAAAAGAGTTCCTGTGATGTTCCACCCTTGAGGGGAAGGAAGTGCCTAAGATTCATAAATGCTCATGGTTGAAAGAAACAACAAAAGTCAGAGGGTCCACAGAAACTCACAAAGCTTTATTATTAAATTACATACTTGGTGTGGAAATTAGTATGTTAGTCCCTGGCTTACTATATAAGCACATGGCAGTGGACTTTGGAAAAAGTGGTAAGATTGAAAGGAAGAGACAAATTAAAGAGGAAGAGGGAGAAACAAAGAGAGAAAAAGAGATCGCCAGTCCTGTTGCCACTGTCAGTCCATCCGATGGGATATCTAGCATCATGGGGCCATGGCCTGGGTTTGCTGGGGTATCTTTTTATAGATAAGTTTCTCACTTTCTATGCAAATTAGTTATCATGGACAGTCTGTTCTTTCAGACCTTTCTGGAAATGAGTCAGAGAGCTTCATGAGTCTTGGGTGGTCTTGATTCCCTCCTACAGTCCATGCCCACTTCTCAGCCTCATTCTCACACTTGTGTGGTACTATGCTGTGCTTATCTCCATGAAACAGAGCAGTGTTTGTACCAGAAAAGTACTGTCCTATCTCCGCATGGCCCCTTCTCCAGCCACACCTTTTTCTTTCTCGTGACATGTTATTACTAACAATCCTTGGTTATTACTGACAGTTCTTGTCTATTACTACCAACAAGCCTTGGCTGGCTCCACAGCCATCCAGCTATCAGTGTTTTAGACATACATGTTAGCCCTTTATCTTTTTGGATTCTACAGTTACCCTGCCAGAATGATGCTTCAGGGGTTCCAGTACCTTTTAGATAGGTTAATCCCAACATGATCATTAGAGAAATACCTTTACAGTTAAGTGGATCATAAAATCATCCAGAGATCTAGAATGGAAGAGTCTTTAAGCTCTCTAGGCCAACCTGCTCAAAGAAGGGCAGACTTCAAAATTGCATCAGATTGCTTAGGCGCATGCTGAGTTTTGAAAATCCTCAGAGTGAGAGATTTTAAAATCTGCCAATCTGGCAACCTGTCCCAGGGTTTAACTACAAGGTTGCAAGAAGGAGTTTTCCCCTAAGTCCAGCTGAAATTTCCCTTGCTTTAGCTCTTTCATCTCTTAGAAGGGCCTGATTCTGATTTCTCTGTGTACCCACTTTTGCCTAATAAGAGATTGCTAGGATCTCTTTCTTTGTCAATAGACCGCTCCTTAGGTTTCTGTTCTCCAGGCTGAACAAACCCTGGTCCTTCAGCCCATTCCCCTCTCTTCTGTACTCCAGTCCCAACTGCTTTAGGTGTGCTCTACTGGTCTCACTTTCAGTTCATTAGCATCTCTGCTTTAACTTTCTAAATCCACTGCACACATACGCAGTAGTCTGTCATTTTAGGTTCTAATACTGCATTATATCACTAATATTGACAAGCTGCTATATAATCAAATATATTAGACTTGACTACTCAAAATCTATGAAATAGTGTAATTCATTCCAATGGAAAATGTGAGCTCTCTGTTTTACACTTAAAACTAGGATAGATAAATCATTAAAGGAATTATGTTGAAAAACATGGAATTCGTTTGGGCATCATTTGTGCCTTTCTATTTACAGTCTTTTTTTTGTCTCTTTAAAACCAGTTTGTGTCATATTCTTTTAATATCTTTTGTTCAGCCTAGGCCATTCAGCCCTCCATTGACCTCTAACTCAAGTCCACCTCCACAAGCTCCTTTGGCACGTGCAGAGAGCATTTCCTCTATATCCTCTTCTGCTTCGCTCAGTGCAGCAAACACACCTACAGTTGGTAAGTTTAATTAACCTTTTTATTTTATTCTAGAAGTAGAATAACTCTTGCACCTGTTAGGAAAATCATTTGTCGGAGTTAGTTTTTTCTTATGCAAGTCTAGCTACTTCAGGCATCCTTTGCAATACCTGCTTCTAAATGACACTGACAGACAGGAAAGGGGATTCAATTAGATTAGACCATAGATCCAGTTATGGCATGTTCTTTAGGGAAATATTATTCAAAATTAATATTACTTGAATTCTTACTTGGTATGCTTGTATATCCATCAATTACAACATGTTGTCATGTATTTGTTCATAAGGTGTTATTGTATAAGACAGAAATATTTTGAGATACTGAAAAATTTGACTGAATATAAATATTCACAAAAGTGAGTTCTTTTATGCTCTTTTAGTTTTGTTTGTTGTTCTGTAATTCCAGTTTTCAAAAGTTTAATCTAATGCATCTTTTTCTTCATATTAGTGAAGTACATAAGCTAAACAGAGGTGTTCAGTAAAAGCAAAACCAGTAACTAAGCAAAAAAAGATGAAGGTGAAAAGCTAATTAGTCTTCATGTGTTACTACTAATTTCAGAAAGTTTTCTCTTGTTTTTAAAGGATAGGCCTTCAGTTTTGATATTTGATATTTGATTACAACAAATGAAAGAAACATATTGGGGACTTCTTAGTTAGTGGGGTTTTTGTTAGGCTGGGGGGCAGCCTATTCAACATCTTAACTTGTTTATTTAGCAGAATTGAATTTTTCAATGAACACTATTACCTGTTAGTCCCAAGTTAAATCAGATTCTCAAGTTATCTTTCAGTTATCTCTGATTTTTGTTGATGCCAAGGATTCCTCACTCAGGCTTAGCAGCTCGGGAGAGCATTCGTGCAGCTTCCAGTGGGAGTTCTGCACTGAAAGCAGTGCAGCTGTTTCCACCCTGTGCAGGAGCAAAGCTACTAAGTTCTGCCCAACCTCAGCTCCTACAGTTCAGTGTACACCAGTGTAACAAATGCTGAGAAGCATCACAGAAGGACAACTGATATTTTGGTTGCTAAGTCCATCCAGGCTCACATCCTCAGGCTTCCGCTCTGGTGCCAAGGAACCAAAAATCTGTGGCAGGAGCATCGATATCCCCAGCTCTGAGTGTGTGCATATTGTTGGAGATAGTGACAGAGTGAAATCGTGAGATGAGGGAGGAGGTAAGGAGGTGTGTGCTGACACCGGGGTTTGACGTGACTATTAATCTGGCCTAGGAAAAATAAATAAGGCCAGTTCTACCTGCACTTGACCATATGAAGTAGTCCTGGAAAAATGGGAAGGGCAGTGCAGAGAGCTGAAAGACTTTGGGGCATAAGGATATACTCTGCAGTACTATATGTATTCTTTTGACTTTTGCACAGTCCAGTGTTTCCCTTATCCCATTTGTCCTGAATAATGGAGAGTTGACTCTATTTTTTTTCCAAGTGAACTCTAAGGCATGCATAATTGAGTGTTTCTTTTATGCTTTAGCCTTAATTTAATTAGCAAAGGGATTTTTTATTATTATAATTTTTATCATCTCTTTTTGCTTGAAATATTTTGTTTTCTTGCAATGTTTTGTTCCATTTAAATGTAATAGAGGATGATCTTTTGATTCGAAATCTTCCTACAATTGAAAAGCTTTGTGGGACACCACCAGGTATTGTACTCAAAGCAGATTTACGTCTTAACTAATCATCCTAATACACTGCATCTAATAAAATTGTGTTTCTTTTGAAACAAGTTTCTCTGGATATTTCTGGTATCTGGCAGATACAAGTGGCTTGAAATCTCAACCTTTTAACAAGCTATATGTTGCTGAAGTCACCAGAACTTGATATAACACTGTTATATAATGTAATCTTCTGTCTATCCCCTTCCCTGCTCCACAAACAATCTGAAATTTGGCCTTGCTTCTTCAGTTTGTCATAAATACTTTCTTTTAAGTAAAGTGAATATATTTTTACCTTGACAGTCCTTATTTTCATAATACAAGTAAGCAAAAATGTTTCTATATTTACATATAATACAAATCTTCTCATATAGACATAATAAAGGTAATACCTTTTTTAATACATTTTATTTTCATGACAGCTATTTAGCCAATATTAAAATTGTCTGAATTTTTGTTCCAAAACCAAACTAAAACCATTTGATCAGGTTTATTCATTTACCCTTTTTATGACCAGTGATGCAGTCTTTTGTTCTGTAGTTTTGGTCTGCACCATGAGTGTGTCAAGGCAACTATTTGCATGGTTGTGTCACTAACTCTTGTGTCAGCACAGCTCAGGGCTTGATAATGGTGGTCAGGCTGAGGCAGGTGGCAGGGCATTTAAGCCAGCTCTGCTATCACTGCTGAAGGTGCAAGAACTGGAACTTTGAGTTGGGCTGCAGCTTGTGCTGGAGCGAGAACACCTCGGTGCACCTCTGTGATGTCCTGTCCCTCTGACACCTCACAGCATACATGGAAGACCCTGAAGCTGAATGTTGCTGCAGTGAATTGTATTTTCAGCAGCAAGGCAATAGAGGTGTAGATTAAGCAGTGTGGAGGTTTGGGTTGGCTCCCTGCTAAACCCAGCTGCTGGCCACACAGACTTCCCTCTCCTGAGAGAGAAGAAAGAAAAGGCAACAAAAGAGAATTGTAGTAAATATATATATATATTCACATATATTACAGTTATATAGAATTAAACACTATGTATATACAGAACAAGAATCCCAAAGAACCCCGAAAGGGAAAAGGGGAGAAAGGGGAAAGGGACAAAAAATGGGTAAAAACAAAGCAAAACAGTTACACACACACTCATAAACTCAGGAAAAAGCTCAATAAAGTAGCTAACACAATAAATTCTCACCAAACTCCCCTTAAGAGAAGCAATTCCTTCACCTCTCTGCAGCTGGGACAGCAGTTCCTCAGAGAGGCCTCAGCTCATATAGTTAAGAGCCAAGCCAATACACTGAGACCTGCTGTTCTCCAAGCACCCAAAAGGAAGAGAGAGAAGAACCTCCCCTCCTTGTCTTATATACCCCTGATTGCATAAAGGAATGGTGTGGAATACTTCCTTAGTTATAACCCTGTCCCCAGGGAAGGCCTAGACCAAAATGAAGAAAACCAAACCACCACAAGAAGTTATGTTTGTTCCATGGAATGGAATGATAGAATCATGAAGGTTGGAAAAGACCTCCAAGATCAAGTCCAACCATTGACCAATCACCACCATGTCAACTAAACCATAGTACTAAGTGCTCCAGTAATTTTTTGAACATTCTGAGGGATGGTGATTCCACCACCTAAGCCTATTCTAAGTGGAGAAGTTCTTCCTGATATCCAACTTGAACCTCCCCTGGCACAGCTTGAGGCGATTTCCTCTAGTTTTCTGGGAGAAGAGCCTGATCCTTACCTTGCTATGACTTCCTTTCAGGTTGCTGTAGAGAGTGATTAAGGTCTTCTCTGAGCCTCCTTTTCACCAGGCTAAACAATCCCAGCTCCCTCAGCTGCTCCTCATAGGACTTACTCTCTAGATCCTTCACCAGCTCCGTTGTCCTTTTCTGGATGTGCCTCAGTACCTCAATGTACTTCTGGGAGTGAGTGGCCCAGAACTGGACCCAGTCAGTACTCAAAGTGTGGCCTCACCAGTGCTGAATACAGGGGCTGGTTGCTGCCCTCGTCCTGCTGGCTGTACTATTTCTGATACAAGCCAGGATGCCTTTGGCCTTTTTGAACACCTTGACACACTGCTGGCACATGGTCAGCCAGTCGACCAGCACTCCAGCTCCTTTTCCACCAGGCAGCTTTCCAGCTACTATTCCCCAAGCTTGTAGGACTGCCTGTGGTTGTTGTGACCCAAGGGCAAGACCTGCACTTGGCCTTGCTGAATTTGCAGCAATTTATTTGTTTCAATTTATTGTTTTTTAGTAGAATACATGGATCTTTATGACTCAAAAGGTGACCAACACTGGGAATAGAGCAGATAATATCTTATTTGTAATCCTCCAAATAGAACTCAGAGGAAAGAAGTATATACAAAAAATATATTTGCTTTAAAAAAGTAAAAATAATATTACTATTTCTAATAAATTTCACTCTTCAGTCAGGAAAACAGTATTTGTCTTTTACCAATAGGAATATAACTAATATATTTGCCTTACTCTGCACAATTTTCAAGTATCAATATAAAAATGTATGCAAGGCCATTAAGTAAAAGATTTTATAGTAATTTATACACTATATACAAGGTAGTCCTATCTTCTCTGCAGTAGTTTGTTGTTCCCTAGTAAACTGGGGGGAAAAGACAGTAAAACAGCTCAGCAACTGTAGTACCACCTTCATTGAGTGCATATTATGGCTTTAGAGGAGAATAATTCCGGAGTTCAGTATTTCACTAAACAGAATTTCTAGTGATTGATAACTCACTATTTTATTGCACATTTGCTTCTTAAAATAAGGATTTCTGGATTCCTGAGAATCACAACTTTTATTATTTTTTTCCAGGGAAAGAGAAAACTTTGGAAACATTAGTGTTTTGTAGCCAGCTTCGTGGTAGTTCGTTCTACTAAAAATTTTTGGTGTTCAACACTTGTGACTAGCTTTTTTTGATCATAGGAGGCCTAAATGATGCACAAATGTTTTCGTGGTGCTGAGAAGTATTCTGAACATTTTAGTACCTTAGGCAGGAAATTGTGATGGAGAGTGAGGTATGAGGTAGAATTAGAGTCTTTTGCTCTCTTTTTCTTACTACTTTGTTCACTCATCTCTGATTTTAAGGTTTAATGAGGCATTAGACCACCTGTGAAGAATAAAGTCCCAAATTCCTTTTTGCTTCTGAAAGAGCTCAGAAAGCACAGCCATGGTTTTAGAGTAAATAGTTTTAATTTGCCAGGAGTGATATTATATAGAAGCATTTTGGTTTTGCTTTACAGTATGAAAGAGAAATTTCTGAATTTGCTTACGAAAAGATGAAGATTGTGCCTCCTTTCTGATAGATAATACTGTGTGATACAGGCCACTTCAGCAGTGTTACAAAAAAAATTAATAAGATGCTCTCTACTATACTGCTGCACTAATAAAAAAGACAAAACTTGCAGTATTGTCTTTAATATTCAGTACACATGTAAATTTGTGAAAAATAAAATCCTATGGCAACCTCTTTCATCAATTCATTTCAGTTGTATACACATATTTCAAAATGCCCTGGCATGAGATCTGCGTTGATTTTTATAGCTCTATATTGGAATTATGTTGTGTTGGCACAAGAAAAAAGTGAAAACTTCTCCAACAATTTCTGCTTGGGAATCGTAATGTTTATTGACTGAAAAAGTTAAAAGAATATTCAAAGTTCACTTATGTGGGGTAATATTGTTGTATTTGCATTTAAGTTCATTCTTACTGTAAGTGAAATCTTTGTATTTCTGTGACCATTTTATCATACATTTTTCAAGACAAAAAGCATACAGTAGGGATTTTTAAAAAAAAAACATTCTAGTCAATGTCTTAATTTCCTTTGGGTCTGTTGACTTCACTTTCATCAGTAGCCATTTTAATGCAGTGTTCCTCTGCCTCATATGTATTTCCTTGCATCTGTCTACATAATCTACCAGTAGTCTGTGTTCTTGGTTGTACAATTGTACTGTACTATTTTTATGTATTTCTACACACTTTTCAAGTAATACTTCAGATGTTACTGTGACCTTAATGGCAGTAACCTCTTGTGAAAATTGTGGATGTAGTCAACCATTCTGGTATCTATCGCTAAGCTTTTTGAAAATTAAACCTGTACACTGTATGTATTCTAGGTGTTTCACGTGGTCCCAGCCCTGTCAGCCTTGGAAACCAAGACACCTTGCCTGTTGCAGTAGCCCTTACTGAATCTGTTAACGCCTACTTTAAAGGAGCAGATCCCACAAAGTTAGTTAAATAGTGAATTGTTTTGAATGTAATAAGTTACAATAAGAAAAGATACTGGGTCTACATGTTGTATTTTGGGGGATAATGTATTTACATTAGAAGGGGGATTCAAAGGTGGGGGTTTTCCCCAGTATAAATTACAAGAGTGGCTTATTGCTCTGTATTGGCCTGCATCCTGCTAGGAGTTCATATATACCTGCTTTACAGAAATGTGTTCACACTGAGAATGATAAGGATGTTTATCATAGTCAGGTAGGTGCTACATGTAAATTTGGGCAGATAAAAGCACCTCATTCCTTTTGTCATATCCCTTGCTATGCTATTTAGGCCTTGCCTAAGCATAGCTGTGCCATGTTTTCAAAGCCTGAAAAATATCCACCAAGACTACTGTATGCTTAAGTATTAAACTTTTTTCTTTCCTTGTTTCATCTTACTTCCAAGTTGAAAGTGACAATACATTGTCACATTACCCTCATTTGAGATTGTTTTTCTACTTTTAATTCAGTTCATCAGCTTGTGAAAATACATTGGTTGCTTTAAAATTAATATCAAAGTAGGCAGTTAATGAACTGCAATGAAGCTGATATTTTCATTCTCTTCTAGATGTATTGTGAAGATTACTGGTGATATGACATTATCATTCCCAAGTGGGATTATTAAAGTCTTCACCAGCAACCCATCTCCTGCTGTGCTCTGCTTCAGGGTGAAAAACACAAGCAAACTAGAACAGATTCTTCCAAATGCACAACTTGTATACAGGTTTTGTGGGCATTTTTGTCATAATTGTAAACTATATGATTTGTAGAATATGAGTTGTGTATGTAAATCAGAATTCTTTACAGTCGCGTTGATTTATTATATATAATCTATTTTCTTGAATGAATCTTGTTCAGCTTAGTCCTCTCCACTGTCACCATTAAAAATCGCAGTGATTACTGGCCTTGAAACTTGTGCTGATTACAAGAGGAGCCGTAAAAAATAACTTGTAGATGTGGCTGTGTTTTTACATGCCTTTTATAAATTATTTCTTTATACAGTAGTAACAATGCTAAAACTAAATGATGAAATAGTAGCCTTAAATGGAAAACAAGTAGTAGGAGCTTCACCTACCTTTACTGGTCACCTTAAGTGTATTTTAAGCTGAATCATTTCTGCACTAATCAGATTCATTACATAAATGTCTCTCAGATGTTAGCAGCATGCTTGGGAGAATATGTAAGAAAAAAGTTTGAATAGGGTAATTGTTGAAATAACACTTGAAGATATTGTTTTTTAAAAAATTAGGGAAAGCTGGAATTTTTTAATGGAGATATGTGAGCAGTTTCTATTTAATTTATTGTAAAAATTATTTGAAAACTAGTTAAATGCTTTTAAATGCAATATTTTTAAAATTACTGAAATCATTAATCAAACCATATGCATCTGTTATTTTTTATTTAATTTCATTGAGATCACTCCTACTTAGTGTAATGAATGATTAATACAAAATTAAATTTTACTGCCTTTTGGCACAGTTTATAACTGAAATGTTAGCAGAGCTGTATCTGACAGAGTGAATTATACTGAAAAGGCATATTTTGCAAAAAAAGTTAAAATGTCTATTTTACTTATTTGAGTGGTAGAATACTTCATCCCTAATTAGTGATCTTTCTTTGTAGTGATCAGTCACAAAGTGACTCCAGTACTAAGGATTTTTGGATGAACATGCAAGCTATAACCGTCTACCTCAAGAAATTATCAGAGCAGAATCCATCTGCATCCTATTACAATGTGGATGTTTTAAAGTATCAGGTAAACATTTTTTTCCCTTTGGAATTTTCTAAGGCATTACAGATGTGATATCTACCCCAAAATTAAAAGAAACATTCTTTGTCTGCCAGCATGCAGATGAACTGTCATCCCTCATCCAGATCAGTGCTGGGTATGTCATTGTTTATAATGCATAGACTCTGCCCAGGCCTAGAACATTCCTGCTATGCTTCATGAATTCAGGACCTGTTTCAGCTTTCTTACGCATCAGTCCAATTCATGCATGCAAGCTTCAAACACTGCTTTTTTCGGTATTTGTTAGCAAAGTCAAATTTTCCTTTAAGATATTTGCTGGAGGCTTGTTTTAGTTTGTACTTGCACTTTCTTTGATTTTGCATTTGCCTAAGTTTTGGATGCTGTAGCTGATGAATTTTAATATATGGTTATGGATTCCAACTGAAAGAGAGTAGGTTTAGATTAGGTATTAGGGAGAAATTCTTTACTCAGAGTGTGGTGAGTCACTGGCACAGGTTGCCTTTGCGTAACGTGGTCTAGTGAAAGTTACCTGTGCCATGGCAAGAGAGGGTTGCTACTGTTTGATCTTTAAGGTCCCTTTCGACCCAAACCGTCCTGTGATTCTATCTGAGAACACGCATCTGACCTCTTACAGTGAAATCAAACAGGAGTAGTCAGAATGGATTTACTAAGGGAAAGTCATGCATGACCAAGGTGACAAAATTCTATGATGACTTGACTGCCCCAGTGGATGAGGGTAGAGAAGTAGATATTGTCTGCTTAGACTTCAGGAGGGCTTTCAACACTGTGCCGCACAGAAACCTTATAGAGAAGCTGAAGCACAGGCTGGATGAGCAGACACTGTGAAAACTGAGTGAACAGCTGGACCCAGTGGGTGGTGATCAATGGCATGAAGTCTAGCTGGAGACCACTAAGTAGCAGTAAACCCCTGGGGTCAATACTGATTTTACTGTTTAATAAGTTTAATTAATGATCCAGCTGATGAGGCAGAGTGTACCCTTGACAAGTTTGCTGACAACATTGAATGGGAATGACTCTCTGGGGTCATTTTGCCCTCCAGAGGGAGCTCAACAGGCTGCAGAAATAGGCTGAGAAGTGTCTTCTGAAGTTCAACAAGAAGTGCACCTAGAACAATCCCATGCAAGTATACATGCTGGGGATAACCAGCTGGAAATCAGATTGGCAGAAAAGGACCTGGGAGACACTGTGTTGAACATGAGCCAAACAACCTGCTTTTGCTGCTAAGGTGATAGATGGTCTCCCGGGCTGCATTAGGCAAAATGTTGTTACTAGGGCAAGAGAGGAGATCCNACCCAAACCGTCCTGTGATTCTATCTGAGAACACGCATCTGACCTCTTACAGTGAAATCAAACAGGAGTAGTCAGAATGGATTTACTAAGGGAAAGTCATGCATGACCAAGGTGACAAAATTCTATGATGACTTGACTGCCCCAGTGGATGAGGGTAGAGAAGTAGATATTGTCTGCTTAGACTTCAGGAGGGCTTTCAACACTGTGCCGCACAGAAACCTTATAGAGAAGCTGAAGCACAGGCTGGATGAGCAGACACTGTGAAAACTGAGTGAACAGCTGGACCCAGTGGGTGGTGATCAATGGCATGAAGTCTAGCTGGAGACCACTAAGTAGCAGTAAACCCCTGGGGTCAATACTGATTTTACTGTTTAATAAGTTTAATTAATGATCCAGCTGATGAGGCAGAGTGTACCCTTGACAAGTTTGCTGACAACATTGAATGGGAATGACTCTCTGGGGTCATTTTGCCCTCCAGAGGGAGCTCAACAGGCTGCAGAAATAGGCTGAGAAGTGTCTTCTGAAGTTCAACAAGAAGTGCACCTAGAACAATCCCATGCAAGTATACATGCTGGGGATAACCAGCTGGAAATCAGATTGGCAGAAAAGGACCTGGGAGACACTGTGTTGAACATGAGCCAAACAACCTGCTTTTGCTGCTAAGGTGATAGATGGTCTCCCGGGCTGCATTAGGCAAAATGTTGTTACTAGGGCAAGAGAGGAGATCCTTCCCCTCCACTCAACACTGGTGAGGCCACACGTGGAGTGGTGTGTCCAGTTCTGGGTTGTCCATTCCAAGGGAGACTGGGAAGAGCTCAGTGAAGAGCTAGAGAGATGATGATAGGACTGGAGTATTTCTCCCATGAAGAAAGGCTGAGAGAGCTGAGACTCTTCAGCCTAGAGAAGGGAAAGTTCAGTGAAATCTCATCAGTATGTAAAAAAACCTGAGGAAGGGCACACAGGGGATGGAGCTGGGCTGTTTACATTGGTGCCCCATGACAGAACCAGAGGCATGCTGAAGCACAGGAAATTCCCTCTGAACAGTCAAAAATATTTTTCTCCTGTGATGGTGATGGAGCACTGGCACAGATTGCCTAGAGGGGTGGTGGTGTCTCTGTCCTTGGAAATCTTCAGAAGTTGCCTGGACATGATCTGGGGCAGCTTTTTGAGGTGGCCCTGCTTGAGCAAGAGGGTCAGACCAGACAACCTCCAAGAGGTCCCTGTCAATCTTGGCCATTCTGTGAATGCGTGAGATAATATCAAGAAAAGCTTTTTGTGAATATTCAAGAGAGATTCACCTCAAAGGGAGAATAGGGATTTCCTAGGCCTCTACTGAAATGTCTAAGCATCTGAGACAACTGTCTACTCACAAAAAAACCCTGAAAATAAGCTGTCAGTCTGGCTGTTCATACCATTGTAGTTTCCGCATCCTCCCAATATGTTTTAAAATATTGGTATGCTGTATCTACAAAATGCACGTTAGACACACAGAACTCCTGAGAAAGATGGAAGGAACAAAACATTTCTTTGGTTTGCTGAAGTGATTACTGTGGATTTTTCTTGGAAAAATGAGGTGTTGGCACACAGAAGCCCAGGCAGATACGAAAGGTTCTTGGCTACCAAGGAAGAGCGAGAGTGTGCACCAGGACATAGAAGGTTCCTCAAGTCGACTGAGAACGTGGTAGAGATGCATCAGGGCAGTAGCACAAGCTAGCTACAGAAGCGACATTCAACCTTCTGCAGCAGAAAATTAATACTTTGAATAGTTAAGAACTATTTTGCTGGCTGCCTTTCCCATAATGACGGGTGTTGTCTTCTGCTGCTGGCTGCATGGGCAGCTAAATTGGCATGGCACACAACTGCTAAGGATGAAGTCATTTTGCTGCAAGCATGCTTGTATAAGGCAGAATATGAGACAAAATGAAAGCTTACAAAAGTCTGTAAGACAGAACAGGAAAGAACTTCATAGGCCAGAGGGAGTTTAAACCTTTTCTTTAATTATTTTAATTTAAAATTAAAATAACAAGAATTCCTTTAGGCTGCAACAGTCTTCAGAATTCTGTGATTAAGGACTCAGAGGTCAATTGTTCTCTTGATATTTTGTCAGCATTTAGAGTTATTTTTGTTATGATCATCCCTTTTTCTGCCTGAAAGGGGAATATTCTGATTAAGCTTCTTTCAATGGTTTGTTCTTTTACAGGTATCTTCAAATGGCATACAGTCCACTCCATTGAATCTTGCAACTTACTGGAAATGTGATGCTAGCACTACTGATGTGAGAGTGGATTATAAATATAATCCAGAGTCTATGAATGTGCCTAGTATGCTGTCTAATGTCCAGGTTGTGGTACCAGTAGATGGAGGAGTAATAAACATGCAATCACTTCCACCTGCAAAATGGTAATATTAATATTTTTCAGTATTTTTTTTTCAGATTCATTTCAGTGCATTTATTTGTATCATAGTCCAAAATATTTCAGGGGAAAAAAAACAGCAAAATGTGTAGTATCGGGTGTTCAGATATTTTCTGATCCGAAACAGATTATGTGCAGCCAGTTCACTTAGATTAAAATGAGACAATATTGCACCCATCCCAGATGTGTAGTAACACAATTTCTTTATGAAATTTCCAATGTTTGTTTTCTTTTGGCCAATAGCTAGGATAAGCAATTTTAATACAGTAATTTGAAATTGTTAAAAAACAATTTGTGTGTGTGTATATATTCATATATATGTATTATATAAAGTAGCAGAAATGCAGTTCTTGAATAGATTTCCTGAATGTTCTAGCCTGTCTTAGCTTCTAACGGAAATGGTTTTGAAACAAACCTCAGTAACTGAGGAGTTCTCCATAAACCAGTTAGCATTGTCTCTCAGTTCAAGTGTAATGCAAATTATTACACAACTAGCAGCTACTTGGCATCACCTCCTAAGCCTGCACTTACAGTAGCACTTGGAAGTGAAACATAGATCTTGGATAATTGTTACTACAAGTTTGTGAAAACAAGCAGAGCAGTACAGCCCTGGAGCAAAAGCTGAATTCAATCACTGTGCCTGTGTTTTGGTGGCATGTAAGTACTTACCCAGCTGTAACATAAATCCTGGAAAGTTTATTTCCAAGAGGGTCTTTTTAACATTAAGAGGGAAGGAATACCAAATTGAAGGAAGCCAGACTTTGTTAACATTGTTTCTTATCAGTTTATCTTATAAAGCAAAGCTTAGAAGAAAAATAAATGCTATAAAGTACGTTCCAGTGTTTCTGGAGGCAATACATTTAAAGGTGTTAATTGGACAAAGTTGTAACACAGTATCATTTTAAGTGTTAAAAAATCCTGGCAGGACTGAATCTGTCTTGACTTGGTATTTCAAAGGAGTGATGGTTTTAACCAAATCTTAAGCTTTTTCTGAGCAAGGATGGATTCAGTATCCTGCCTGAACACCATGACTACACTGTCTGTCTGGTGAAGCCAGTCTCCCTGCTCAGACTTCTTCCACAAACCCCTCTGTAATGAAGCCTGAGTGAAAACAGGAATACCTATGGAGAAGACCTAGTGTCAGCTAGGAAGACTTAGTGACAGTTGCATTACTGATTCATTAGATTTGAGTCCAGATTCTCTCTTTTACCTAGACAACTACCAAAGACCAGAATTTTGAGCCTGGCAAGCTGACAAAATAAAAAAAATCCAGTTAGGTCCCAGATAGCTCTAGTATTTGTGTTTTGTTACCTGTTTGGTCTAATGGATTGGGTGGTGGAGTTTTGGACTTTTTTTAGAAATAAATGCTTTCTAGAAAGCATTTCTTGACCTCCTGTGAGTAAAGGACTACCATGTGTGCTCCTTGGGTGAGCATTTTAGTCCTGCTGCATCAATGCCAAGAGCAATTTCAAGCCTATCAGCACTTCGTGCTGCTCACATTTAAATTGTTGACTTTCCTCTGATGGAAGTGCTGGAAAGTGCTCCAGGAGTTAAAATGCCCTGTCAGCTTGGTGCCGTTTTCTGCCCCTTCACAGTGTCTGAGGTTAGCTGAAGCAGTGTCACTTACATTCATTAGTTTTACTAGAATAGGAATGGAATAAATGTCATGTTTCCAGGACTCTCACATAGGGGAGAGCAATCAACATTGCTCCCCCTCCTACCATTCTCATGAAGCATCAAGGCATAACTTCCAAACTGCTTTCAGGGCAACTTACCTTTAGAGACTGCATAGGGTTTTGAATTTTGGAGCTACAATTAGGGACATAGAACAGTGTTAAATGTATAAAAATGTTGTATAAAAAGTATAAAGAAGTGTATACTTCTGAACTTGTTCTGGATCAATGCAGACACACCCTTCCTTTTCCTCTTTTCCTCCTGTAGTTTTCCACAAACTTACCTTAAAATGAACAAACATTTTTATAGACCTTCATTTAGAAATGTCTGTAAACATACCAGTGCAATAGAGGGAAGTAATGTGCTAAAAACTGGTGCTTATAACTAACTTACCATTCTCTTACAGGAATGCAGACCAGATGAAAGCATATTGGAAAATATCTAGCATTTCAGAGAAGTCTGAGAATAGAGGCAAGTTAAACTCTTTTGTTTTCTTGTACAGAAAAAATATAACAGTAAAAAGGTAATCATTTTAGCCTCTACATCTTCATGCTTCTTTACACATCTTCTCATGCTGTATCCTGTTTAGCAGTTCACCTTCTCAATTCCTTGCCTCCTGAGAGATTCCATTAATAGTGAGATGTCAAAGTATAAATTTATTCATTAGCTATACAAGGAAAAACAATGAAGTCTCCTGAAAGCAGTTAGTAGCTCTAAAATGGAGTTTAGCATATTATTTGGAAGTGAGCATTTTTCCAGTGAAAATAGGTTTAATATCTGTGTCTTTTCACACATGGATAATTTAAATAAATTACAAGAAGGTAAGTGGAGGAACTGGAGGAAAATAAAAAAAAAAAATCATCCAGAAATCCTGTGCTAAGATAAGTAATTCTTGACCAACATTTTGAGTCTTGGTTTTGACCATAAGGACTCCAGGAAAAAAATTAATCTATGCACATCTGCTCAGAGTAGTAATTTATAGTGTTGTGTAAGATGCTGACAGTTGTCCTCTGCCCAGCTGCCTTTCTCTGAGCTCCAGTTGATGTCACAGCCTTTGCAGTCTCTGCAGGTGCAATATTTTTCAGAAGTGATACAGGAGCCAGAGGGAAGCATCTCATCCTCAAAGCCCCTGTGGAGAAATGAACTCTAGTGTAAAAGAAAGGCCTTCAGTCCTGTTAAGAATTTAGTGAAGAACATTGTGAAAGCACAGATGTGCTTGTAAATGTGACTGGTTTTATGTGGAAACCACAAGCCCGAGAAGGAAAGATGATTTCTATTCATGCAAAGGCTGCAAGGTTTTATCATTCAGACAAAATCAGAGACAGTTTTATTCAATAGAGGTGGTTGCTGTAGCCTAGTGTTCCTTGTCCTTCACTGACCTCACAGTTCTTTGCTGTCTGTCTTCTATTATGATTACATAGAAATAGCCCTCTTTTCTTCCCCCCTTTTCCAAACTGTGCAGCTTCTTTTAAAAGAAAAAAAATCATACTGAAACACAAATGTAGCAACTGTACACCTGCAGAGCAGCATAAAATTGGCTTCTAGTGATACAGTTTGCATCTTGTGTGTTGACATCAGACTTGCACATATCCCACTGCTTCACTTATGTTCCTTCTCCTCTCACCATCCTTCTTCCTCTTTTCTTTGCATATATACACATAATACTCTCAATGTAGTGTTTAAGAGGAAGTAATAGTATACTGGTCCTACAGTTACAGAAACAGAGGGAGAAGTTGTACAAACACTGTCAATATTAGGACAAATGTCTTGAAGTCTTGGTGAAAAGTGATAAAATATTTGGGGTTCTTTTTTATGGTCCAACGCATTATGTAATCTGTCGTTATGTAATTTTTATCTGAGAGATAAAACAGACAAACTTTCAAAGCACTTGAATGCATGAGTTTCAACACTTGCAGTGGAAAGAACTTCCAGTTTACTCAAAATGTGGGAGCTACTGAAGAAACAAAATTGGTATTAAGCTAAATTTATCAAGAACAAACCACTGGATAAAACAGTTTTATTTAGTTCCTGCTTTTACCTCAGTAACATTTCAGTTACTAGCTTTCTTTGTCATTTAGCAGTTCATATTCACTAAGAATAGTAAGTTGTTTTACAGAAGTAAGCATACTTGACATTCATTATTCTGTTATTAATTATTTAAATCTCATTTTTCCCAGCATACTTTTGCAAGAAGAAGAAAAGACTTGTTTAAAAACTGTAAACTAGTTACAATGTGGGGCTTCTAAAATGCCTTTCATTGACTACAGTAATGTGTTTAAAGTAATTTTGAACTATGACTGCTTTGTAATAGTATCGAAGTGATGACATTTCACCAGTGTCTCTGAAAAAATCAACTGACATTTGTGAGGAAGAGTATTTAGTCAGACCTTCTCTTTATTAGAAAAGTAATAATTTCTTTTCTCTGGGTACATTACTGTATAGCTGCCTTTATTTCAATGGCTTTGTTCATTACTTTGATCCAAACAACTTTTAAATATTCTGATGTACTTTGAAATCTGCTAGTAAAAAGCAGATACTGTGTTCGTACCTGTATATCAGCTACTTTCTGCCATGAGATAGGTGGTATTATGTACTTAGAGACCAGCAAGCGTAAATGATGATTATCGGGACCAGTCAGATATTTTAAGTAATAAGCAATTATTACTAGGCTGTTTGATATATGCTTTCTGTGTATGTGTTCCTTTTTAAATCATTCACCAGTGTGAATGATTTAAATGTGTATTGTTTCTCTTTAAATCATTCATTAGTCACTGTCTTAAACAGAGTATTGGAAGAAAACAGCCTTGCACTCTCATCTCCTTTGAAAACTTATGTAGGACTGCCACTAGGAATAGAACTCAAACGTCATCATGTTAGTTACACTTCTTACTACTAAAAATTTTGGGAGATCTTTTTTTTCTTGCAAAACAACCAGCTTTTCAGTTTTGTTGTTTCTGCAGGTTCTGGATCCCTCAGGGCAAAATTTGAACTTTCAGGAGGACCCAGTAAACCAGCAACACTTGCAGTGCAATTCATCAGTGAAGGAAGCACCCTTTCAGGGGTAGATGTGGAGCTTGTAGGCACTGGCTATCGGCTTTCCCTTCTTAAGAAAAGATTTGCCACTGGTAAGACACTGACATGCATATATATTCAAATTAATATTATGCATTCTCTAATGTTAAATTCTAAAATATGAAACTGTTAAATGAGTGATGTGTAGTTACTTTGCATTAAAACATCTCTGACAAGTGTTTTATTGGTTTTTTTGTTTTGCCAAGGTCACTCAAACTGCTCCAAGGGAAGTACTGACAAAATATGGTGTATCTACTGACTTAAAAAAACCTACCTCTTTTTTTTTCAGGACGGTATATGGCAGACTGTTGATGTACCTGTGAAAGTCATTGGATCAAGGGAGTGCAAGAAACCCACTCTGCCCTCTCTACTTTTCAAACACTATTTTAATATGCATTAATTTTTCCAAAATGTTGACCTACTTTCAGGCTAAACTACAGAAAGTAAATGCACTTTTGAAAGTCATTTTGAAAACTTTTTATTACTTTACAATAGCACTGAAGTTAACTTCAACACTGTCTGTAAATGATCAACTGCAATATTTGGGAAAAATTGTTGGAAATTTAGTAAATTTATATAGATGAAGTCGAAATAGTAATCCACAGTTGTAATGAACATATGAAATTGTATGTTGTACTGTAAGCATTAAACCTAAAATGTAGGACAGCAAGTAGGAAATATTTGAGCTTTCCATAGGTAATATTAATGTTTCAGATTTTTTAATTGCCATTAAGATAGCAGAGGCTAAATCTCATGTAGTTCTTTTATCCACTGATGCCACAAAACCAGCTAAGTTAGAGATGTATAAAAGAAAAATAACTTGATTCCCATGTATCATATACTATTAACATGTAAGTTGTTTTATATAGGATTTTTTTCCCTAAGTGCAATGTGTTACGAAATTGCAAAACACAGCAGAGATTTACTTCTGCAGTTAGTAAATTTTTGGGCGTTGTGATTGCGATGCTGTAGATTTAATTTATTTTTATATGAATTGCATAACGTTTGTGCCTTTCAAAAGAGCCTGTGCCTATCCAATTTGATATTCACGTGCCTCACTTCTTTTTTCAAAGTTTGGCTCTTTATGAAGAAAGCATGGTATTTGTATTATACACACAACTTTATAACAATTCCTTTCACAGGGATTTATTTAGAAGGCTGATTTGCAAAAAATGGAGTTTGTTTTGAAAGGGGTATAAAATATTGAATTACTTCCTTATGAGGTAATTGCAATAAAATGTGGCTGCAGTAAAGGGAGATGCATCATGCAGGACTCAGAAACTTTCATGAAGTAACTTTATTGTCACCAAAGATGAGAATCCTGAAAAATTACTGAAGATAGTAAAAGCAAACTTCAGAAAGCAAACAGCATTACCTTTAACTTTGACTGCAAGTCTTCAAACTTTGAGTGATTTTGGGGATGTATGAAGTGAATGTACTTCAAGTACTTTAGGAGGCAGGATGACAAATACTGCCTTGTATATTCCTTTTTTTCTATAGCTACCAAGTTTAATATTTCTGTTGTCATCTAATCTGCTTGTCACAGCCTAGGCAGCGGGAAGTGATTTGGAAAATCTTCTATGTATTTATATTATCAAGGGGTTCTTTTTAATGCTGAAATCAAAAGCATTGGGGCAAGATAATTCAATAGCCTGCATATGGGAATTTCAAATGAACATTTAGAATACTATTATTTCAAATTCTCTATTAAAACAGTAAAACATGCTTGAGTTAATTCATGCAAAACCAGTAGTGAAATGAACTGCAAAAGCTTTACAAGAAATTATGCCTTTGTAGAACTATGTAAATTCCAATGTGTACTAGGCACTTTTGCAGATGAGAGTTTCATTGTTAGTACTAAGAACATACTGTACTGTAGATTTGATTGGAAGAGTATATTTGGCTTCTAATTTGCTAATCTCAATTGATGGTAAATTTATAACTTTAAAATGGTACAGTCTTTTTACTGGAATTTAAATTGTAATCTCCTTTGTAATGAAACTGATCAATGTGACAGTACTTTATAAATGAAAACCCAAGCCTGTTAATGCTATTTCTAATCAAGTATTACTTTAATTGCTAAGTTAAATGAAGTAGTTAATGTTTCAGCACTTTTAAACTAGCCTTCATTCAGGTGTTTTCACATACATTTGCATTGGGTGCAGGTTACAATTTTGAAGCCATACAAGTTTATATCGACTTTTTGTAAAGAAACTCAAAAACAATGTAAAAAGTACATGTAGCTATCTGATATTGAAAAAAAAGGTATGTAGCAAGCTGGTTCTTGCCTATGTATACAGCAATATCCCTTGTAGCTGCCTCCTAAGGAAATGAATTTGTAAACGCAACTCTAAAGGATCTGAATTTTTATGAATTGTTACTACGGCAAACTGTAAATTAGAGCATACAAGTTTTATCTTACAAAAATTGTAAATACTTCTGAATTTTCATAAAATGTAAATTTTAAAAACTTTGCACCCATAATAAACATGTAATATATAATTTAAATACTGATTTATATTGCCTGTGCTTTTGCAGTTAGTTCCACAGATCTTTCAACTAATAAGGTAATAGAACAAAATGTGTCTGTATTGAACATTTTAAAAGTGTTAATTGATTTTTAAGTGGTAAAGGGTATAGATAATTATGAACTATTCTATATATTTAAAAACACCAGGAGAAGGTGGGTGGAAAGATAACTTCTGCAAAGACTTGCATCCTTACTAAACTGGAATGCCTGAGGTGTCTATAATGGCCCATGCCTGTACTAAATTGATATGCTTAACTAATTAATTAGACTAGGCAAAACTGTAATTACGTTTATGAGAAAAATCTCAACTTTGTAGACATGAGCTGCTCTCTGTAAATAGTGCTGTCAAATGCTGTACATTCTCTGTCTTTCTTAATAAGCCTATGTTTTGTTGTATTCCCAGGAAAAGAATTAGTGGCAAGATTAAAGTAATTCTTTCTGATTTCTTATGTTCCACCAGTCAAAAAGAACAGACAATTTAAGTACTACTTCAGAAGCCTATGTAGTATAGTCCTTCTGAGTTTTGAGCGTTGGAGAAAAAGTTGAAACTGAACAAATGTGTTTGAATCTCTTTGTTTCCTGCTAATCTCAAGGCCTGTAGAAGGTTAGTAAGTAATGACTTATTAAATTGACTTTCTCAGCTGGTTGAATATCACTGCAATATAGGTACCATTCTTGTTCTAGTGGAAAGCAACGGTCCAATGGCTTGATTCATATCTTCTGCTGGCAGACAGGAATGAAGAATGCGAGCACTCGGTGATCAGGCTGAGTGGTCCATCTAACCCAGTAGTCTGTCTTCAGAAGTGGCCAAAGAATAGGCTAGAGCCTCGGAGAGCTCACATGTCATTTGCTTTCTGCTCCCCCAGGATCCTCAGTTATTGTTTAGGGATGTAAAGGTGTGCTGCTCAATTCTTCTAGTATTCTTTGAATTTAAAATGCAACAGATCTGACAGAGACTGCTCTGGCATGTCTGTTAACACTTGACTTGTGCCCATGTACTACTCACAGCTACTGCAAACTGGATCTATACTGCTCAAACAGGTTTGTGATTATCTAAGTACATGATCAGGTAGTTTTTTAGGGAAACCTGATTACCTCTACCACTGCCAAATAACATTTATGTAGGGTGTGTGGAGGAGGTAAGGTATTTGATAATGAACTGGAATAGCAGGCAGTGAGTTTTGCTATCTAACTAGAAAGGAAGGTCTGGCATCATGCCAAAAAGGTTGACATTTCAAGTTCATTTAAGATAGGTATCTTAATATCTGTGTACCTTTTGTTTTCTTGGAATTGCTAGATAATTGGTTTCCATTTCAGTTGTTATGAAAGGGCAATTTTATTTTAAAGCATGCAAGAAAAAAGTCATTAATTTCTCCAAGGACAGCATAAGCTAAGAACAGTTCAAGGTAATAAAGCAGCAGATAACATATTTACTGCATGGTGCCATTGATTGGACTGACTACCAGGTGTCTCAATTGAAAACATAATGTTTATCTTCAACTCTACAGATTATTACATCACTAAGTATTCCTCCTCAGCTCAGTTTGACCTCCTTGCTTACTAATCTTGATTTTTGAGTTCTCCCTTAATTCATTCAATAACCAATAGAAAGCATACCGTCTTAAAAGAAGTAATCTTAAACACGAGGCCTCTTCTGGATTACTTATTGAACACTTAGTACTTTAATTCTGCATTTTCTATACCAGCTTTCGCTGCCCTCGGTAACCATTCTTTCTGTTTTTAAATCTGAACAGCATAGGGATGGCTATTTTAATCATGGAAACCTAAAATATTATTTTTGTCTGACATTGTCCCACCTCTATTTATTTTAAAAAATCTTGTTCTGTAACTTAGTTCTTATTATTAAAACTGAGCAATTTTTTTATAAAAAATAATCATAAGCCATAAATCTTGCCAATTTCATGACTCTGATTATGATTCAGCTTTTCCTCTTAGCATCTCCCAAACTGCCTTCTTGAAGTTCTCGTTTCCTAAGTTGTTTTCTCCAGAAAGTTAGCAGTGGTAACGTGTTCAGTGATGACTCCATTCTTTCTCCATGCTGGTTAAGGAAGCAGCTCATTTTTACAGTTGCTGATTCTCCCCTCCAGATGTCCCCTTCTGCTTTGTTATTAGATAAGCTACTTATGTACTATCGACAGCCTTCTTATCTGCTTCCCAGTACTGTGACTGGTAGGTTATATGCATAGTCATCACTAATACAGAATATTAAGGCTGCCCCAGTCTTAGTAGTGATAGCATTGCATCCAGGCAAGATGCTCCAGTGCCACTTGGGAAGAAAAAAAACCAAAACACCAATCCAGACTCAAAACCTGTTATTTACCTTCCACCTGTGTTGAACTCTTTGGCACCTTATCAGGACCATAGATTTTGGCAAAGAACAGACATCACTTTCAGCCCCTAAGCACCTGATCTCATTCTTCAGTGCAAGTTTCTCCTCTACAGGTCAGAACCCCTTGGCACACATGCTTGAGTCCCTTCTTGCTTCTAAGTAGTTCCTAGAATGACAACACGCATTAAGTGGTTGAGTACCTACATGACCACAGGACTGTCATAGTCTGTGTTCTGCCATCTCTGCAGCTGACATTCCTCTACAGCCTCACCAGTCTATTCCCAAGGGACAAATGCTGATGTACCTTTTCTCCTGCTGAAATCACATTTCTGTGCTCTGATTACTCGAAAAACTGTGTGTCTGCTTATAGTGAGATTACAGAATAAATTTAGTTTTATTTAAGGACTAAAATGCAGAAGATTTCTCAGTTTAAGGATCACATGTTGTGCATTTAGGACAAGAAACTTGGCCTCAGATGAATTACTGGCATAATTTCTCTAGGTATTATAGAGCAAACACTACACTCACAAGAGAGAAGGAAATTACGGGGAAAAACAAATGTGGGCTCAAGTGTTCCCTTCAGAATAATGGGGAGGGTAAATAAAAAATAAAATTAGGATGATGGGCCATTAAAACTACTCTTGGAGTTTTGCAAGATGTTTGAGAAGACCTCAACCTTCTCAAAACAAAAGGATCTTTAATGCTGTGAGAGAGCATGGAGAATGCCTTCCCTTGTAAGAAGTGCTGCTCTGTCCGCCTAGCTGTGAGCTAGAATTTGTCATTACTGCACTCAGTGGCTGAGTGTGGGGAGCACTGTTCACCTAAATATCTGCCTTTGCTTACAGGCAACAATAAGTTTCCTGGAGAGAGAAATGCAGAATCCCTATCCCCATTTTCCTGAACAACCTTTCCAGCTTGCTCAAGCTGGCAGTGTTTGCCTGCTGATCCCCAAGAGATACCACAAAAACATGAATTAAATTCAGAGGGTTTTGGCAGAAAGCATCTTCTAGTCTTTCCTCTAAGTGATGATCCATCTTAAAACAGTCCTACAGTAACCTGTATTTGGTCAAAAAGAGTAAAACCATAATCTGTTTCAGGAAGCAGTCCAGTCTGCTTTTCATGCTGCAGATGGTTAGGAAAGGCCAACTGTTGTCACAAGTTGAAAAGAAGCTTTCAAAAAATTTTACATTGTTCTTAAGGTGGTGACTGTTACCTCAACATCAGTTTATAAGCAAAAAAATGTGTTGACTTTTACCCTTAAGGAGTCCTTCCCAGCCAGACTCAGCTACACTTCCTATTTAAGTCTTCAGTAAAGCTGTCTGTCTCAACACACAGCAGGAGCAGTAGTATCCAAAAGATGTGTTCACTATTTCAACTACTGAATACAGTCTACAAGCTATTATTTTAGTGTCTGGAGCAAATCTTAAGATCTTGCTCTTATGTTGAGCAGCACCAGTAGCCTAAGCAGCAGCTGTAAAGTATTCACTGCACAGTCACAGTAGTCACAACGCAGTCTGAACATGGCAAATTTCTGTATCAGCCCTGTAAAAGCTCAGTGCTAACTTGGAATCTCCTGCATTCAAACCCCTGTGCTCTTTTCTCTTGGTTTGTTGGGGGGTGTTCTTGTATGTCTGTTGTTGGGGTTTTTTTCTGGAATTAAGAAAACAGTAGAATATTTTTAAGACCTTGGTTAGTGTTCATAGTGAACAGTGCAAAGATTGGTTACCAACTCTGTTAAAATTCTTAAGTCTCTTTTGGACACTTCCCTTTAGTTAAAGGATCTTTTGTTCTCTTTGACCTTTAAAAGCATTCCATACTTTATCTACATTAAATTTTAGCAAAGCCATGTTCACCTCTCTCACAGCAAGGTAGGTTTTTTAGTTGTCATTGCTGCCATTAGCTGTATTTAAAGACATATATGAACTGTACATTTGCAATAGAAACACAACCAGATCTAACCAGACATTCACAAGTAATGATTCAAATGAATGTTAGATCACATCAGATACATCTTTCATTGTTCACTTTTGATGTTATTTGCTCTACAGAGGAAACCATCAGCATCTTATACACATTCCACTGTCATGTCTATAACTCAGCTATGGTAATAGTAGCAATCAGGTCTAGGTGAGGAATATGTTAAAAATAGTGTGGGGGTAGTTCTATGGTGAATAAACAAAATAAACAAAATTAAGCATGCTGCATGAAACCTTGGTGTAGTTAAAGTTTACTTTTAAATCAGGAAAATACATGGCTGCTGGTAAGCATCACATTGGAACTACATAAAGTCTGCTTACACCTTGACTTAGACATATATTGTTAGTATTCCAGTTGTCTCCTGTCAGCCATATCTAATCTTGGAGATTCCCTCTGGTGTGTTACCTTCCTGAGCAGAGAAATTCACTGCTTTTTTACAGCAGCTGTTTTCCTCTAGGAAATGTCTTAGACTCTGCAAAAGCTCCCACACTTTCTAGCTGTGAGCAGATAATGGACAATTCATCTGTAGTGCCAAAAATTAGCTCAAAAATGAGGGCTAAAGCATAGAGGGTATGGAAAGAAGTATATATAAATTAAATACTCTCTGATGCAGTTGCCATTGAAAGAATCATAAATTATACCTCATCTTAAGCTGCCTGGGTGGACTGCACAACCAAAACTTAGTGATACCCAAGTCCTCATTAGTTGATTGTATTTGTTGTTAATAATCAGGTTTAAATAGTATGGCCAAGTGGTACTACAAAACACCAACTTTTAGATTTTTGGAGATGCTCACAAAGCAATAATCCCATGACTGAGGTGCCTACACTAATTAAATACAACCAAACTGGCTTAGGCGGCAGCTTCATGATGAGCCAGTCTGCTCAGTAGTTCAATATTGTGAAATGGCATGGGCCATACTCTCCATCTTCACTCACCACACCTTTTACCAGCTCTGCCATGCAGCATATCTGCTTGTGATTCAACTTACCCACCAGACATACAACAGACCCAGAAAAATATTGAGTAAATACCTGTGCTAAGTTAGGCCAACTGAACCATCTTGCTGCAGGGTCTGGCAACCACCAAGCACAGGAATTCCCAGACTAAGGGCAGAAAAGGGATAGGGAATGAGATCTCAGTTTTTAGGCAGCAACACATCACCAGCCCAGGCCTTGTGTTCAGATCAGAGAGGTTAGCTAAAAGCAGCTGGTTCAAATGACAATGGCCTATGCATCATAAATTTTTATTTCAGTGATACTCAGACACTGGAAAGTATTAGAAGATTGAAAGAAAGATAACACTGTGACACACACACACACACAAAAAGTGTCAATCCAAATAACTGTGATATAGAAATTGGCGAGGAAATTAAAAAAAAAAAGATAATTAGTATCAATCATGACTGTACTGAATAGAGGCCTTAAACTAATTTAGGATTAGGTTGAAAATCTGGATCATAAGAATAAGAGGGTCAAAGGAAAAAAAAAAGATTTAAGATGCCTGATTTAGAAGTATGCAATATTTAGTTTATATCTAGAGCAAAGCAAGAACATATTAGATTAAAAAATTAGTCTTAAGATGTAACTGAAGAGGGAATCAACTTTAACACCTTTCTGATGGACTCCTGCAGACTCCAAAATATTTTTCCAATTACTAAACCTGAAGTTTTGCAGACAACAAAAGGTTGGAGGTGAAAAAAAACTGAGCTAGATCTCAAGTGCAGACAGTTTTTAACCATTTAACCATCGTCCAAAATGGCAGGAAGATACTTTAGGACAGATATATAAGGACAAAATAGTATAATTTTGGGATAATTAAGGACTTTCATAACTATTCTTTAAAGCCATGCAGGGCTAGAACTTCTGACAGAGGATTTGAGGCTAGAGGGAACTCTGTACATCATCTAGCCTTTTCCCCTGCTCAAAGCAGGGACAAAGGCCTGAAGTTTTACCAAACTTCCTTCAATCTCCACCCTTATTTTCCTACATCCATGTCAGATCCCATGAGGCCCTTAAAGACAATTAAGCTCTATAGTATGATTCAGGCTCACATTATGAACCAAGTCAAATGTTCTCATGCCTTAAATAAAAGCTCTATCCACAAAGCTGATCTAAATTCTACACATTGTAATATAGTCAGGTACAGTGCAGAGAAGACACAAATCTTGGTGGAGTGGTCTCCTAAGCATTTTCTTCCTATGTTTCTGAAATCTTTACCCAGATAATCCAAGGGGTATCAGTGACTCTCTGTTTGGAGTGTGGTATAAAAAGGGAAATAGACCATATGTCAGAAAAAAAGATTTAATAAATATTCAGAAGCCCTTCTTCATGGCACACAGACCAACAGCCCCCTTCTCTCTATCTCAAGGCTTTCAGAAATTACCTCTGGCTACAAACTTCATGAATAAATAAGAGAAATCTTAGTTTGAGAGAATTCAACAACCTATGGTGCCACACAGATGTTTAAATATTTTTTCACCGTATGAAACAAGTAGCTTAGATGTGTGGCAGTAGCATCCCCACAGGTCCTGTTAGTTAAAGAAAGGCTTTCAGCTCCAGTGCCTGGATACAGACATGCACTTGCAACACTCAGAAATAACAATGACCTGCCTTACTTCTGTGACGACGAATTCCACAATATGGGAGAAAAAAACCTGAGATTGCACGGAAATGAATTATCATCAGGTATAACAAAGTAAATAGGTAAGGAAGCAAAACAACACAAAAAAAATATTGCTTAGGAAAGGTTCCCCTACAAAGAAAACCCCCAAACCAAACAAAAAAAAAAAAACAACAACAACCTTATGCTGCATTTATAATCATACGTGAAAGTACTGGTTGCATTTAAGCTAAACCTTGGTGTTTTGGTTTGTTGGTTTTTTGTGTTTTTTTTTTAAACAAATGCATGAATATGTGAAATGCAGAGGTAGAGACATTAATGTTAATATTATTCCATTCATCTTCCTTTAAAATCAATATGGAGAGTACTCAAAAAAAGCCATGGGACTCACAAAATGAGTGGAATATGATATGGGTCTGCTTTATACTATCAAAGCCTAAGGAGTGACTTCATCACAGCTGATATGAGCTTAGCTAGAAAAAGAGTATTCCATGACTGTCAACAGCACTATATAGGAAAAGTTGCCAGAAGCTTCCTCCCTGTCCAACAGTTCCAATGCCAGCCAGCTTGAAGATAGACCTGCTGCTGGCCAAGGCCAAGCCAGTCAGAGAAGATAGGAGCACCTCTGTGATACCATATTTAAGAAGGAAAAACAACTTATTCGGTAAACACAACTGTGTTCAGAGAAGACAGAGGTGAGAGTATGTGAGAGGAACATCTTTGCAGACACCAAGGTCAGTGAAGGAGGAGAAGATGCTCCAGGTGCCCGAGCTGACATTCCCTTGAAGTCTGTGATGGTGAGGCAGCTGTCCCTTTGCAGCCCATGGAGGTCCATGGGAGTGCAGAGATCCACCTGCAGCCTGTGGAGGAGACAGATGCTGGAGCAGGGAGATGGCTGCAACCCCCTGGGAAGCCCACGTTGGACAAGGCTTCTGGCAAGGACATCCAGCCCTGTGATCCTAGTAGGACTTGTGACCTTGTCAAGGACCGACTCTGGAGCAGGCTGTTCTTGAAGGGCTGTATCCCGTAGAAAGGGAACCACACTGAAGCAGTTCGTGAAGAACTGCATGCTATGGGAAAGATTCACAATGGAGATGGTCATTGAAAACTGTCTCCTGTAGGAGGCACCCCACACTGGAAAAAGGGAAGGATTCCACTTCCTGAGCAGCGGCAGAAACAACCTGTGATGAACTGACCATAATCCCCATTCCCCAGATCCCTGCACCACCTGTGGGGGAAGAGGTACAAGTAGGGAGGCATAGGGGTAAATTGTTTTTAAGACTTGTTTTACTTCTCATTACCCTGCTCTGATTTTGAGTGGTAATATAATCAGTTAATTTCCCCAAGTCAAGTTTGTTTTGCCTGTGACAGTAATTGGTGAGTGATCTCTCCCTGTCCTTATCTTACCCCTCAAATCTTTTGTTATATTATCTCGCTCCTGTTCAGCTGAGAAGGGGAGCGATAGAGCGGCTTTGGTGGGCACCTGACACCCTGCCAGGATCAAACCACCACAGGAATGGACAAAATATTCATCAGGCACACAGCCTGGTAAGGTTCTGCTCTAGAAGTTTAATGCAACATATGTCAATCCCAAAAGGCCAAGCTCTGATATCACATATTGATGGTAGAGGGTCACCATGTCTCATATATAAATATTGATCCTTTCATTAAGATAGATGTAAACCAGCACATTTTGACCACTAAACTCAAGCATTTTCAGTTGTGAAAAATCTCATTGCATACTTCCAAAGGAATCCTCACCTCCCAGCTGGGACCTGTCCTCAGTCTGAGCAGTGAAGGTTTCTCTTTTACTTAAATTCTGCTGTAATTTGTGGAAGCATAAACCCATCACCTACAGCTCTGTAAACTAGAATTGGATGGGAGGATAAAAACATCTGGATGCAGATTTCTAACAAACTAAAATAACAAAACTCACAGGTCACAGAAAGTGTGACCTTGTAGCCTAGAAATGAACACTCGATCCCTGAAGACACAGAATCACAGAATTGGTTAGATTGGAAAAGACTTCTAAAATCATTGAGTCCAACCATTAACCCAGCACTGTCAAGTCTCCCATTCAACCATTTCCCAAGTGCCACCTCTACATGTCTTTAACTTACCTCTGGGGACAGCATTCTACACCTTCTCTGAGCAGCCTGCTCCAATGCTTGGCAACCCTTTTGGTGAAGAAATTTTTCTTCATCATTATTCTAAGTCTTCCCTGGAACAACTCAAACCTTTTCTCTCATCCTATTGCTTGCCATCTGGGAGAAGAGACCAACCTCTACCTCACTACCTTTCAGGTTTCTGTAGAGACTGATGAGGTCTTCTCTCAGCCTCCTTCTTTCCAGGCTAAAGAACCCCAGCTCCCTCAGCTGCTCCTCATGGGACTCATGATCCAGGCCCTTCACCAGTTTTGTTGGCCTTCTTTGGACATACTCCAGCACCTCAAGGTCTTTCTTGTCATGAGGGGTTGTAGGAAGAAGTCCTTTCTCCTGACCTGGATCTTTTCTCCTGAACTTGCTCATTTGTATTTAAAAGTTAATTGAACTCTGTCAATGGCACACCATCAATGTGCATGTTTTTCCCAGTAAAGTGTATATCCAACCAGGATATCCAACAATCCAAAGGCCTTGTGGTCCTTTTAAAGGGCACTAATGATGAAATATTAAACAGAAAATGACATCTTTTAAGATTTCAAAAATGCACAACTAAGGTGGGGAAAGATTTCCTCAAATCCAGACTGTATTTCTGTGTGCACAGGATGAGAAGTGCTGGAATAGAAGAGCTTTGCATCCATCTTTGCTTCCTTACTCAGCACAACTAAGCTGTATTCTACAAGATTAAATCCCTACTATGAGGAGTAGCACAGCTTTCAACCAGGGAAGGGTTTTCTGCCCAGGCCTTTATTCCGATGGGTGTAGCACATAAGAGCACTCTCAGAAGTTACTCTCATTTCCTCATCCCAGTGCCATCACATTGCAATGCAACAGTTTGTGCATTACCAGTGCCACCAGCTGAAATAGCTGTCATGCCTTTCTCTTAAAAGTCAAATGCAAGCAGGATAAGCAAATGCAATAAATTAAGATGCAGATCTGAGATACGGATCTATGTCTCCTGGCCAAAACAAAGCTATCTGATTTTTATGAGGGTTAATGCATAACCTCTTTGACTTTCATTAATTTTTAATCACTTCTCTCTCACTTCCTTTCAGTACTTAAAGGGGGCTTATGAGACGGGTGTAGACCTTTTAAGTGAGGTGTATTGAAATAGGACAAAGGTTTTAGACTGAATTGAGGGTAGGTTCAGAGTAGATATAAGGAAGAGATTTTTTACGATGATGGTGCTGGAGCACTAGAACAGGTTGCCCAAAACGGTGGTAGGTGCCCCATATCTGGAAGCATTCATGATCAGATGGGACAGGCCTCTGAGCAACGTGATCTAGTTGAAGATGTCCCCGCTCATTGCAGGGAGTTTGGACTAAATGGCCTTTAAAAGTCCCTTCCAACCCAAACTATTCTGGTTCTGTGATTCTACGATTTACTAACAGAAATATTGAATGACACTGTTGCATTAATACACTTTTTGGAGGGCTGGAGCAGGAAAGGTGGGAGAGAAGATTTTGAAAGGGGAGGTAATGACCATTAGCCAAGTCATGAACACTCCTGGCATGCCCAGGCTCTGAAGAGAGCAGTAAGCTTGGTCTTCTTATTGGGTCTTTCTCAGTTCCTGCTGGAGGAGGGATCTTCACAGGCCACTAGAGTACACTGCATGAGTGCAGTGCCACAGAACCAGCTGGCTCCTGTTTTATGGGGAGGGCCCCAGTACCTCATTCACCCTCCCTTCTGGTACAGCCAGCATGATACTCTTTTCTGTGGTTCTTTTGTGGCTATTTGCCAAACTGCAGATAACTATTTCAGGGTTAATTAAGTTTGGTTCAAAAGCTTACTGAATGTTGACAGCAATGCTTTTGTCATTTCTGAGCCTATAAAATGACAATTCTAATAAAGCAGACATTGTATATCCTTGTATATCTAAGTATAGCTCTTTTGACTCTACCAGAACCTAAACAAGCCAAAACACACAGTTCTTAGCTATTCTACTGAGCTTTGCAGTTTCTAAGCACACCAACTGCTTGTTGTGAACTGGCTGTACATAACTTAATGGAAGCTGGAGAACTGGGTCACTTTCGGCTTCTGCATCATCATCTCATTTGGTCCACACCGTCACAGCAATTTATAAGTTAAAATTTACTATGCATTTCTTTTTTGCACTTTTCAACAGCTCTTGCTTCAAAGTACGCTAACAAGAGGTTAGCCGTCACTGAAACAAAGCAAATAGCATCTGCCTTAACTCAAGAATCTTGTACAAAGTTTCAAAGTGTGCTGTGAATTGTAAACAATAAGTATTTCTCTAGTGGTTACATTTTCAGCAGGGGACTTTAGGGCAGTCTGCATTCTCTCACTGTTTTCAAACATCTGAAAAGGTTCTGCAGATCATGCTTAATGCTTTGAACTGAAGCACAATCTCTGCACATCCAGTCTAATGTCTAATTTCAACAGGCATGGTTCTACTGACCCCTTGCTCACAACAGATTAACATCTCTTTGGCACAGTGAAATTTCAATCTAGAAGTGATCAACATTAAGTCTTCCTTAGTGCACTTGTACCCTCATTTCTAGAGACCACCATCTTTAGGCAAACAATTCAAGCCAACTGCCTAAGCATTCAAAAGCATGCTTACTCACTAAGAAAAAAGAAAAAAGAAAAAAGAAAAAAGGGAATGAGAAGTTAGTATTTTTCATTTATATTTCATCAGATTATTGCCTTAAGTAGTGGTTTCCATCAAAATAGCCTCAACTGTTTTCCAGTCAATAAATCATCAATCACTGTATTTCTGTGCTCATCATCCTGACTGGTATTCTTCTTGTCAGTGCCTTCATGAGTGTTACTGACTGNTTAAGATTTCAAAAATGCACAACTAAGGTGGGGAAAGATTTCCTCAAATCCAGACTGTATTTCTGTGTGCACAGGATGAGAAGTGCTGGAATAGAAGAGCTTTGCATCCATCTTTGCTTCCTTACTCAGCACAACTAAGCTGTATTCTACAAGATTAAATCCCTACTATGAGGAGTAGCACAGCTTTCAACCAGGGAAGGGTTTTCTGCCCAGGCCTTTATTCCGATGGGTGTAGCACATAAGAGCACTCTCAGAAGTTACTCTCATTTCCTCATCCCAGTGCCATCACATTGCAATGCAACAGTTTGTGCATTACCAGTGCCACCAGCTGAAATAGCTGTCATGCCTTTCTCTTAAAAGTCAAATGCAAGCAGGATAAGCAAATGCAATAAATTAAGATGCAGATCTGAGATACGGATCTATGTCTCCTGGCCAAAACAAAGCTATCTGATTTTTATGAGGGTTAATGCATAACCTCTTTGACTTTCATTAATTTTTAATCACTTCTCTCTCACTTCCTTTCAGTACTTAAAGGGGGCTTATGAGACGGGTGTAGACCTTTTAAGTGAGGTGTATTGAAATAGGACAAAGGTTTTAGACTGAATTGAGGGTAGGTTCAGAGTAGATATAAGGAAGAGATTTTTTACGATGATGGTGCTGCAGCACTGGAACAGGTTGCCCAAAACGGTGGTAGGTGCCCCATATCTGGAAGCATTCATGATCAGATGGGACAGGCCTCTGAGCAACGTGATCTAGTTGAAGATGTCCCCGCTCATTGCAGGGAGTTTGGACTAAATGGCCTTTAAAAGTCCCTTCCAACCCAAACTATTCTGGTTCTGTGATTCTACGATTTACTAACAGAAATATTGAATGACACTGTTGCATTAATACACTTTTTGGAGGGCTGGAGCAGGAAAGGTGGGAGAGAAGATTTTGAAAGGGGAGGTAATGACCATTAGCCAAGTCATGAACACTCCTGGCATGCCCAGGCTCTGAAGAGAGCAGTAAGCTTGGTCTTCTTATTGGGTCTTTCTCAGTTCCTGCTGGAGGAGGGATCTTCACAGGCCACTAGAGTACACTGCATGAGTGCAGTGCCACAGAACCAGCTGGCTCCTGTTTTATGGGGAGGGCCCCAGTACCTCATTCACCCTCCCTTCTGGTACAGCCAGCATGATACTCTTTTCTGTGGTTCTTTTGTGGCTATTTGCCAAACTGCAGATAACTATTTCAGGGTTAATTAAGTTTGGTTCAAAAGCTTACTGAATGTTGACAGCAATGCTTTTGTCATTTCTGAGCCTATAAAATGACAATTCTAATAAAGCAGACATTGTATATCCTTGTATATCTAAGTATAGCTCTTTTGACTCTACCAGAACCTAAACAAGCCAAAACACACAGTTCTTAGCTATTCTACTGAGCTTTGCAGTTTCTAAGCACACCAACTGCTTGTTGTGAACTGGCTGTACATAACTTAATGGAAGCTGGAGAACTGGGTCACTTTCGGCTTCTGCATCATCATCTCATTTGGTCCACACCGTCACAGCAATTTATAAGTTAAAATTTACTATGCATTTCTTTTTTGCACTTTTCAACAGCTCTTGCTTCAAAGTACGCTAACAAGAGGTTAGCCGTCACTGAAACAAAGCAAATAGCATCTGCCTTAACTCAAGAATCTTGTACAAAGTTTCAAAGTGTGCTGTGAATTGTAAACAATAAGTATTTCTCTAGTGGTTACATTTTCAGCAGGGGACTTTAGGGCAGTCTGCATTCTCTCACTGTTTTCAAACATCTGAAAAGGTTCTGCAGATCATGCTTAATGCTTTGAACTGAAGCACAATCTCTGCACATCCAGTCTAATGTCTAATTTCAACAGGCATGGTTCTACTGACCCCTTGCTCACAACAGATTAACATCTCTTTGGCACAGTGAAATTTCAATCTAGAAGTGATCAACATTAAGTCTTCCTTAGTGCACTTGTACCCTCATTTCTAGAGACCACCATCTTTAGGCAAACAATTCAAGCCAACTGCCTAAGCATTCAAAAGCATGCTTACTCACTAAGAAAAAAGAAAAAAGAAAAAAGAAAAAAGGGAATGAGAAGTTAGTATTTTTCATTTATATTTCATCAGATTATTGCCTTAAGTAGTGGTTTCCATCAAAATAGCCTCAACTGTTTTCCAGTCAATAAATCATCAATCACTGTATTTCTGTGCTCATCATCCTGACTGGTATTCTTCTTGTCAGTGCCTTCATGAGTGTTACTGACTGTGACACCAGCAATCAGTTCAAAAGCAATGACTTTCTACTTGTTATGGGTTCTCTGTCATATTCCAGCTGTGAATGCACTGCATTTTTCCATAGGTCTAAGACTGCTTTCCATGGAGGTCAAAAATACTTCATTTTCTCCACTACTACTAACACCCAAAAACTACTGTTGTACAATGATGTTCAGACTTAACACAAATGACTCTCTCAGTATTTTCCTATATCACAAAAACCAAGGTGGCTCAATTTTTGTCAAATATTACCACTTACACTGTGGAATTTAAATATGCGTTACTTGTAGTTAAACAGTTATTTTGTTAGAAGTCTAAAAAAATATAGTTAAAAAATAATTCTGATCCTAAATCATGGGATATGGCTCATGATTATGGTTTTATGACTGCAGTCCCATGACAGGTATCAACAGCCACTTAATCCACTGAAAACTCACACCAGACTGAGTGACAATCTCAAGAACTGAAAAACTATGTTTCCGAAATCCCTTCTTTCATCCTGGGGGTCAAATCCATAAGCCCAACACTACAAGAAACCCAAGTGGTGGATGGAGGGGGAAAGCTGATGACAGGCTTTGGAGAGAGAAATAGTTTTCAGGTAGATTCTAGCCAAAAAGCTTGTTAACTTTTGTTGAGACTGACCATTTATTTGTTTTGGTTGAGACAGTAAAGGGAACTCTGAAAAGCTGGAAGCTTTCTACTCCATTACAAGCTCCATCCTACACCCAAAGTGTATTTTCATACACTCTTAGATTATTAGTTCAATTCCAAGTTTTCCCTAGCTCTATAGCCAAATCCAGATGGCCTCCAAAAACCTACACATACTATTTCCCCCCCAGTATTATTGTCTAGCCAAATTATCTTGCTGTTGAGCAAGACTTTAATTCACTCTCTTCCTCCTGCCATCTGCTTTCTGGGCATCACTCTATCCCTGTTCTGGCTCATCTTGTTTTGACTCACATAAACCCACACTGTTTTCCCCACACCTCACTGGCCACTATGCTGCCACCAGCTACCCAGGCAAGATTTAGTCCCCTGTATCACTCACCCAGTGTCCTACAAATGCTACACTACTTACAAGTGGCACATCCTAATTTTCCTTCCCTGGCTCCTTGTCCTCTCACACAGCTGCTTCTTACATGTCACAGCTCTTGTCTGGGCTTCCAAAGTCAGCTTCTTACTCCACACCTAGCAAGAAAGCATATTCTTCCATTTCCAGTGGCTACACTGAAAGAAAGCTGTGACACCTAGGCTCGGCCTGCCTTTGATGCTGAGCAAGTTCCCAAGTGTGTCGAAGTAAGGCAAATAGTGGTAAGGCTAAAATGACTACAAAACAAAGGTCTCCGAAAATGCGAGACGCGCCACTACCTCCCCGAGAGGGCTGCTCACCTTCTTCACCACAAAGACACCGGTATTTCAGGGGCGCACTAGACCTTGGCCACGTACACAAGACTCCAGCACTGCCTGCCACAGCTCTGCCCTGCCCTGGGACCTGCACCCGCGCTCCGGCCCTGGATCAACCACCCTGGAGATGCCGNTCCCCGGACCCCCCGTCCCCGCAGCGCCCGGCCGGCCCTGCGGCGGTGCAGCCCCGGCCGGGCGGGGCGGACACGGGCTGGTCGCCGCGGTGTTGGGGCAGCCAACATTCCCCATCGCCGGGGTCACGGCGAGAAGGGCCGGGGGCGCT
>VWZF01001448.1:1448934-1467733 GCA_013396755.1 Sclerurus mexicanus | reverse complement strand
AAAAAAATTCCAAATAAAAAAAGCCAATGGTGTAAGATGCATACCCAAAGCACTGGCAATGGAAATTTTTAACTATGAGGAAGTAAGAATTAAAAAAACCCTTGGAATTGTATCACACAGCTATATGGTGAGCAAAGGAGAAACAGCAACTCTTCATTGGTGCATGTAACATGTCTAATAGTGCTAATGACAGTGTCTATATCCTGCTGGGTTTTACCATATTAATATTGGCATGCTAACAGTTCTGGGATCCAAAACAGTGAGTGTAGTTACGTCCAGCCTGTAAGTAAACAGTAAATCTCTATGGTTTCTGCTTTCACAAACATGCCATATGAGAACTTAATTTAATTATTTTTAAATATAATCTGGATGTCATATTAAGTACTTGTACTATTGACCTTTCTCTTTTGAAATTTATTATGTGGGAACAAAATTCTTTCGTGTGGGGAAACAATGCTTTTGATGTTTTTTTCAAATCTTTGAATAGCAAAGAAATGACTTTTCAGGTAATTCATTTCTATATAACTCAATCTTTTCCTCAGCCAGCAGCCCTGTTATTTCATTATAGTCTTGCTGTAGCAATGCAGTATTTAAGGTTGAGCTGACAAGGTGGTGTTTGGTCATAAGTTGGACTCAGTGATCTCGGAGGTCTTTTCCGACCTGTGATTCTGTAATTCTGAAGGCAGATGGACATCTTTACTTTCTGTTAATGTGTTGGAAAATTGTTCAGAGTCAGATCTTACCTGGTGCTGCACAGCCATAAATATGTAGAGAAATGAGTAAGGAATTCCTCTGCACTGCCTCTGGTACAGCATCTTGTATAGACGTTTTGCATGTGTGTGCAAGTTACTTCAACTTCTGAGCTGTAAGAGACTTAGGAATAAGAGTGCACAGGAAGGCATGTCCCCGTGTGTGCTTGCACCTTCATCTTTGGGATGGAGAAGTTTCTCAGACTGGAGGATGTATGTGAAAGATCTGGCCTAGTTCTCTATAGGTTATTTTCTGTAACTTTTGAGATCTTCAGGTAACAAGGCAGCTAAGTATAGGCTTGGTCTACAGACTGTATCAAAGTGCTTTGCTGAATGAATGAGTACCTACTAAAGCTTGGCAAATTTTTCCTTTTACAGTAACTTGGTCATTGAATACATAGAAAGAGGCAAGGAGCTGATGGAGAAGGGTAAAATAGTTTGACCTAATTTCAGAAGTTCTTCTTCGTGCATCCAGATTACATGCTTACAGATCGGCTTTGTCTCACTCCTTAAAAAGCACTGCATCTGGTCTTTAGAGGCTGGGCTCTACCACTCATTTCTTGTCTGCTGGATATCGATGCTTGAGAGGTGAGGGCTGCTCCAAGTGAAAGGTAATAGCAGAGAGTGTGACAGAATGAGACTGTGGTTTGAGCATCTCTGGTTTCTGTTAGTTATAAAAGAAAAGCAATATCTGGTCTCTACAGTACTTGGGTAAGAAATCTCTAAGGTTTAGAAAGGAGTCTGTTCGTATATGTAGCGTTTGTTCCTACTCTCCTGTTTACATGTCTCAGACAGATCTCTTTCCAGGATAAAAACCCCCACATTTATCTTAGTTCAATAGGTTCCTTCACCACTTTTGGATTCATGAGTCATGGTTCAGTTTCTCTGTGGAATAGATTCTTTACAAACAAGAAGAACCCTTCATTTGATTTTATTTTCGTGGTTACCTTTCAAAATGTTTCTCTGTCCAAATCACACTTTGGCATTTTTATCTTTTCTGGATTTAACATCTAACTATTACAGGTTTCCATTATGGTTATGCTTGAGTTGGTATTGTAATTTGGAATGTGTAGTTTCTGTGGCTTTAACCAGTCCAGAACAAACGCTTTGATGTCCTAGAATTTTATTATTCTTCTCAGCAAAAAGGTGAATTTGTGTTTTCTACTTTTATTTATTTTTAAGGTGTTGGAAAAGTGTTTTCAGTGAAAGAAAAATTCCTAATTTTAGCTTGTAAATGCTAATATTGCATAGGATGGCTATTTTGTTCTGCAGTGATAATGATTTAAACAAAACACCGTTCTGATCGATGTCACAAATACAGATCTGTTCTCCCTCAGTTTTAGGCATCAGCTTTCAAGCTTGAAAGGTACAGAAAACTAAAGCGAAAATAATAATTAAAAAAAAAAAGGCATAGCAAAAGTCTTGTGTGACTTAAAATTCAGAGATTTGTGGTTTGACATTGGAAGTGGGGCCATGACAGGAGGGATAGAGAGTCTGGTAACATATGAAAAGCAAGTGATGTTTACAAAACTTCTAAGTTGATAGCTGTGTGCTTAGAATTTTATGAGAGTTTATTTTCTGTATAGATGTTAGGGAATGAAAGTTACAGATTTTTTCAAGAATTGTTCATATAAGAATTTTTGGACCACTCTTAGTCTTATGTTAGAAAAGGTGTTTATACCTGTTGAGACATTTAGAGTACACAGATTCCAGAGACACCCAGTTTTTATGTTTTTAATGTAAAATGGGAGGTGGTCATTGTTCCATGGAGTTTGGGGTGAACATACTGAGAACAAGTAGAGGAGGTGAGAAAAGAAACACGACCCTCCTGTGTAAATGGGAAACAGAAGCAGTGCAAAATTACCTACTTAGCTGTAGTGCCAAAGAAAGTAAACAGGTATCCTCAAAGTCCTTTTCATGTTTCTTAACCACCAGACTTCCTATTGTACAACTGAATGCAAGACTGGATTGACCTTTCTTAGTAAATATTTAAGTAAATCTGCAGTAACCTTGGACATACTTTTTTCATTCATGTAGAAACAGGTGATGGTTACTCAGAATTGGAAGATTTTTGAAGATTTTAGCCTAAGGATTTCTCTGCAAAGCAGGGAATACGGCATAATGCTTAAAATTTAATGTGATATAAACATGAATGTGGCTGCCTGCTTTCATTGTCTAAACTGAGGGGAAGAATGATAAATAATCAACTAGCAGCAAGTAAATGGTGAAGTGTAGTTTAATCATGATAGTTTTTCCATTTTGATAATGTAATGTGATGGTTCTAGCACAAAGCAATTTTAAAAACACACGTATCATGACAGTTTTATGGCTTGGAAATGTGTAATAAAAATATTACATTACATACAAAACCATAATGTCACAAGTGAGTTTCAGCCCATCAAGCGTCAGAGCAGTAAAAGAGTTTGGTATCTTGCCCTCATCTGCAGTACACATTTAGAGCAGGTACCAACCTCCAACAGCCACTCGCAGCATCAGAGCAGCTTAGCTACCAATCAAAGAAGAAATTTTGAATGTGTGTAGTTATTCAGAGTTTATGCCAGTGATTAAAAGAAAATGATACACTTTTACCCAAATGACCATAGATTAAAAAGGAAAAAAAAAAATTAAAAATAAAATGAATGGCTAAAGCTTCTATTTCAAATTAGGTTGTTAAACCAGTACAAAATAATTGATATTAAACTTTGTTTGGATTTTTTTCTTAATTATGGAATATTCAGAAACTGAAATGCCCATTTCTAAAAGTCTGCCATTAACAGGTTCTGAAAGTAGGGTGCAATTAGTATTTTTATGCCAAGATAAGTGTACTAAACCTTTTCCTTTGTGACTGAGACACCTCCAAATTCTCATCCCTACTTGAATTTGCCATTGTGCCAGCATGAAAACAAACCTAATTGAGTTTTAAAGACAGATTTATAAATACGTTTTCTGAAGTCCATTTCTATTGCAGGTCCTGTTGCTTCACCTCTCTTTCCTCATGCAAAACTTGCCAATGAGTTTTGCCTGGCAGCAATGTTGAATTTTCTTTTAGGAGTGTTGTGCCAGTTGATTATAGACTGGCTGGTCACATTGCCTTTAAATCAGGAATGGGGCTTGGGATAGATGAACCATTGTGGATACCAACTGCTGGATGACCTGTTGTACAATTAACTTTGAGAATTCAGAGGGACCAAATTATAGAGCCAGCTATGACAAGAAAGCATGCCTTGATATTTTAGGGGCCACATACTGCTGCATTTTCACTTAGAGCTTTTCTAAATGCTTGTGGTGGCATGAGGTTTAGGAAGTAGCAGTTCCTTGGCTTTCCCCAAGCCGAGAAGGTGAATCAGAGGACTAGGGAGGGATGTGCTTAAAGAGCAGCATGAGAGGGTGGTTGATTGCTGCAGTGCCAGCTGTGCTTTGTGTAACCTGACTACAGATGCTTCTGAGAATGTGATGTATGGCTGTCCCTGCGGGCATTTCCGGAATCTGGCTCCAGACCTGCCTTTCTGCCTTCATCAGCAGTTAGGAAAATGCACCTCTGGCCACATCTTAATGCTATTCCTGTGCCATCGTTATGACATGAAGTTACTTAAGGTTCATTACTGTGTTGAGTGAAGCTGTAGCTACTTTCCTAAACCCCGCTCATGCCATAGGATATATATTGTGACATTAAAACATCAAACAGTTTGGTGTTCTGTGAGCTATTTGCTGGAATAAAAGGCTTGGGGGAAAAAAAAAAAAGAAAAAAGGGAAAACAGCAAGTTTTAGTTCTATATAGCAATTTTCTTGCTCTGTACTTTAGTACCCAGAGACTGGGAAGTGGTGTCTCTGCAGCAGAGGGCCCTCTGCAGTAGCCAGCAGAGATCTTGAGTCTGTGTGTCACTTTTGTCTGCTTACCCTACAAGACAAGTAAAGGGATGCTGTAGGAAAGCAAGTCAGCTAGGTTGAGGTTTGTTCTGCAGGCAACGCTTTGTGATTCACAACTCATGCAAAACTTGGTAGCCCAGGTTTCATTTTCCCTTGAACTGTAGAAATGGGCCGTGTGGAATGACAATCTATATGAACTGCTTGGAAACAGATCTTGAATTACCACTTACCTGTCCCTGTTGCTTCAAAGCAATTCAGGAGCTACAAGGTATGGCTGTTAGCAAGAGAAAATAATCCGGTGTGTTACAGTGGTAAGAGGGAAAACTGCAACGTAAGTTGGTTTGTTTTGATGATGTCTTGTGGAATTGTAGTTCAGCTGTAGCATCCCCTCTCCTCTCTTTCTGGTGGTGTTACGTCATGAATCAAGACCATTCTTGCACAATTTTATCAGCTATGTTCATTCTTGTACATATTGATGCCTTTTTGTGAAAAGTACAGTTGGAGAATCTCCAAGAAAATCTTGTTGACTTTTAGACTGATCCACTTAAGATAGGAAAAGGGGATGAGAGAAAAAGAAAGAAGGAAATTTCATGGGAAAGGAGGACCATGAAGGTAAGACTCTGGGGGGTGCGGCTTCTGTTCTTGCCTTGAGCATTCACTCCCCTGGGCAAGTTGTTTTGGCCAAGTCATTGTATTCCTCCTCATCTTCATTTCTTGGCTTCTGTAGTGGTGAAAGTCACAAATCCCTTCTGACAGGAAAAATACAACGATTTATTGATTGTGAGTACTGTAAGGAACTGAAATACCATGCTCCTGAGTATAATAAAAACACAGATAGAAATAAATTAGATCTGCTCCTAACTGCACATGAATCTTTGTTGCTAGCTTCAGAGTATGTGCTTGGACAAAATATCTAATCTTTCTGAGCCTGAGTCTTCTTAACTGTGAAATGAAGGTGAAAAGTCATATGGCTGTTCTGGAATTAATTAAAATCTGCTGATGAATTTAAATAAATAATTTTTCACTCAAAATATTCCTTAGCTCTGACACATTCCTACAATGTAGTCTTCATTTTAGACATGTTTTTGTCCTATTTAATTAAATTCTTAGAGTTGGAAAAAAAATGGTTTTAGTAGACACCTTCCTTCAATGAATTGGAAAATAGAAATGGCATCTAAAGCAAGTAAATGATCTATCATTTAATGATAATAGTAACTTGAAAAATAAAATAATAATAAATGCATATAATTTACTAATGTGTTACATGTATGTGCACAGTAAGTTGTTCATTCTGTAAGCTGCTTGTACAGAAGAGCCCCAGTTCAGCAGAGCACAACAGGAAGTTTATCTGGGGCATAGAAGTTAGAAGCAAGCTTAAGATGAATATATGAATAAATATCTGCAATTTCAGTATATTTGGATCAGATCCTTAAATCCATTCATGGCCTGAGTAATTTCCCAGGTGGACTCCTAAAAAGCAGGAAAAGTAAAATAAAAGTACAGGAGCTTATTGGGGTTCCGTGAGTTCACCAGTGGTTGGGCTGTAACTGTCTGGCTTTCCATTTGTCTGAGGTGGGATATAATGTATTCCCACAAGGATTTTAACCTTCAGGTTGCAAATCACTCTAAGAGGATAGAAGTGGAAGCTGTTCTAGGTCACTTCCTTTCACAGGTGATTCCTTGTTATATGCTCCACTGCCATCATCTGTCCTGTTTCAAAAGGAAGTGAGAAGGATGCCACCTTTTCCACAGGGAGGTTGTTTCTTCAGTTTCATAGATCTTGCTATTAGGAAATGATTCCTGGTACTTAACCTACATTTTCTTTTGGCAATTCTGTCACATTGAACTGAATTATTACTCCGGGCCATAATAAATAATTATATTTCTTTGCCTCCACTTTGAGCTGTTATATTTGAATTTGATTTGCAGGTTATTTTGAATACAAATAACTGTAAAATGATAAAGTTATTAAACAACTAGGCATCCAGTAGGAGAAAATAATGAAAGCAGAAACATTTCTAAAGCCATCTGTGTTATTAGGTGCAATGACACAGGGAGAATGTAATGGGAAACCAAGCTGGAGCTTTCTAATACACCTCAACAGTTTAAAATAAAGATCTATGAAGCAGAAGGGGGTTAATGTAACTGGAAATTGTTAGCTTTCATCACTCTCCTTTCTTTTCTTGAGTAATACCTATCATACATCTTTGTCCCTTGTGAATTTTTCTACTTCTCACACCTGTTGAAAAGCTAAACTGTTGGGCTAGGAAGAATTTACTACCAAGTGTAAAGTATTTTCTTGGCTGCCCTAATATTTTATGCATATGTGATTTGTCCTCTCATCCCTATAATATAAATAATGTTTTGTGGGCAGCTTTTTTTCTATATAAATGGGATATTGGGCAGTGCATCTGTTCTAACAGATACTGGGCCATGAGGCAAGGCAGGCTTTCGCTGTGCCTGCTGCTGTTGGCTCCCTCATGTCCCACTAGGAGAACTGTAAGAGGAAACCTCTGATGGTTCAAAGACATTTCCGTGTTGTGTTTGGTGAAGACTATGTTTTAAACCTGGTTTTGCTATGCTTTGGATGTTTATAATAAGCTCAGAATGGAAAAGCCCCAGCAATTCAAACTTCCTTACATTTAATTTTTTGTGAACATTTCAGTTTTCCATTCATAAAGACTAGAAACTAAATAAAACATAAATATAATAATGAGAAATACTATTTCCTTCAGAAACTTTTTTCTCTGTCTTCTTTTTATTTCTGTCTCATGGCTGAGTGTGTTGACATCTTTCCTGTAAGCAGCAGGATACCATTTCAAGTGGAAAGCCATAGAATCAGGGTTTTTTCCAATTTTGAATGAAATGGAGTTAAGTGGCCGTCACTAACAGACATAGGGAGGGAGCTTGCCTGATTTCTGCCTGTGACAGGTTATCTGCCCTCTATCACAGAGTGAAATGGTAATAGTGGCTTTCAGCCTCACCTCTAAAGGGTAGAGGCTTCAAAGCATCCAGTTGAGCCTCCATGCTGGCCTTCCAAAATTGGCATGTGCATCCACTGCTTCAAACACAATGTGTAAAGTATGTAAGGCTATGAAAAGTATAGATGTTATTTCCGTGTCTAAACACTATGGCCAGGACTTGGAGGAATGTAGAGAATTCAGGGTATGACTCTGTTACCGCTCCCACTCAAAAGGACCTTTAGAGGAAATCAGAGAGGCTGTGATGTGGCCTCTACTCTCTGTACACGATTTTTAATCACTGTAACCCTTGTTTCTGTTTCGGTTTTTTGTCCATAATGATGTTCTGCCCTATGAGGAAGTGTCACCCAAATGACCTATTTCATTCTCCATCCAACAGCTACACGATTTCAGCATTGGCTGGAATAGCACTGAAATGTGAGGTCATCTGGCAAATGTTCATTTATCAGGATTTTATTTAAACTGTACCTGGCTGCTTACAGGATGACAACTGATGTAGCTGTTGCGAGATTCTTATTCCTGTTTCTAGCTGACTGCTATAATAGCTTTTTATATTATGACAATGTCTAAATGTTCACAAGAGGAAAGCAGGGCTGTGTTAGGTTAGGTGCTGTGTGTGTATTTCATGTCGCTCATCCTGCCTACATTGAAGTTCTGCAGCACTTTACCTGCACTTATGGTTGTCCAGGGTAGGATTCACACCCAGAAAGGTAGATTAAAGCTGTGCTGGAGTGATTATGACTCCGTGGGTCTCACTGTGAGTGAACAGATAGCTTTGGGATTCATGCTTCAGTGACTATCTGGATTTGCTTGCAAATGTTTTGCTTCTCTAAACTGTTAGGATCTATTTTGCTAAAGTGCTTGGATTTTGGTGTTAATTCTGTTTGTTTTAAAGCATGATTGAAATGAGCTTAGTTTATCTCTGGGTATGAAAGTTGTCACAATGCGTCAGTCTCTGTGACACTGACAGAGGAGAGCAGCACAGAGATACTTGCTCAACGACTGGCGCATAATATTTGCATGGCTAACCTGTCAAAACTAGTTTCTGCTACCCTCAGCCCTGAAGCACCAACCTGGCTCATGAGAACCAGGCTGCTGGCTTTCTGCCTCGTACTTCATTGCCAAGTAGCAAAAGGACAAGCAAAAAATAATTTGGGATTGCAAATCATAATTGCCAATCAGGATATAGGAACCCAAGATTTGACATACCTGCTTGGGAAAGCCATTGTTGTGTCCTACAGGAGCCATTGTTGTGTCCTGTACAGAGAGCTTGATAAGAAAATCTGTTCCATCCTCCCTCTCCTTTTGCATTTGTTTCTGCTCCTGTTATGTGAAGTGTCCTTACAACTACCGGGGGAGAAATTAAGATACTGGCCTGAATATGTGAAGGTCTTCATACAGCTCCAGTGCGATCCAGATGCAGTTGATCCAGCAATGCTTTTTAGAAAGTTCCTTGCACAGAAGTAGTGCTCACCTTTTTGGATAACAGAAGGCACAGTAGAAAGAACAGTCCTGACATCAGAAAGGTTTTGTCTTCACTGTAGGGGTTTGGTTTATTGCATGGTATGGAAAGCTACAGAAGGAGCAGAAATAATGTAGATTAAGCTGCTGCTACTTTCTCTCTTCCCCTTCTCCCCACTTTAGGAAATCTGGTCCCTTGGCCTCTCTCAGATTTATCTGTGCCTCCTTTTCCCGTGAAAATGTCTCTGAGTTTTAAAAGCTGAACTGATGATCAGTATGAATTTCATTTATACCAAAGCCATCGCTCTATCCAGAGTACACATACAAATGCCACTCCTTTGTCTCTCCAGCACAAGAAATGCAAGACAGTTCATGAGATCAAACAGAAGTTGTATCTTGTACTCATTGCCCCAGATTATCCCAGTTAATGTTGTGCTGTTGCATTCTGGTGACTTCAGACAGATTGAGGGATCAAAGGCAATCACTTAGTTGAATTGTTTCATGGCCATGGACTTGCACATGTTCCTGCATAAACACGTTTTGCCGGATCAGGGCCTGAAAGCTTGCTGCCTTTGCTGGCTCCAGGATCACAGATTTTCAAGTGCCTGTCACTCATGAACTTTAAAATTTGCATTAGAGATGCTTGGTTTTGTTTCTAGTAATGACTCCCCATCTCTTTTTATCTCCCTGTCCAGGTTTGTATATGGGCATAATTTATTTGGACTCCTTTGCCACCCAGTTTCAGTGACTTACATAAAGTTCCACCTTGGTCTCAAGAGCTTTTGTCTCTGAACTAAATTATTTACAATGAAAGCTAAATTGAAAACTTCTGCAAAATTATTCATCACCTCCCCACTTTTTTGCTGCCACCTTAGTTTATATGTGTGTGGCTTGTGTCAAGAAAAGGTCTGTGATGTGTCACAGTCACATCACACGAGGGGCTGAGCTCTGCTTTCAGCTACCTGTGCTGTTGGCAGGCTGTGGTGGTGCTCCAGATTGCTGGGGCCCCTGGAGAGCTTCAGTTTTCTCCTCACTTACTTCAGTGGATCTGAGGTGCTGGGCTGTGGGATCCACCACATCGGACTGATGCAAGATTCATGCTGCAGGGGGAAAGCTGTGTCTCGGCCAGATCATGTTAGAAGAGTTATGCATAAGGAGTGGGCTGAAGAAGTCCCTGCCGCATACTTCAAAGAGTTTCTCCTCTGATTTGTGAATATCTTTTTGAGGAGGAAAGAACAACACTGCTACCACAAACATAAATTCTCACTGTGATAATAGAGGTCCTTAAGCCTCCAGTGTATTAATTACTGTAAAGAAAAAGCAAAATGTGCATTTATTTTATTTTTAATTAAATTTAGGAAAGCATGCAAAAATTGCATTATGAGGAGTTCCTTTGAATGTTATGGACTGTCCTATGTTCATTACTTTATGTTATATTTTTAAAACCTTTTTGAGGTTAACTCTAGAAAGCCTGAATCTGTCCTGTGGCATTCAAGTGAAGACAAGTAGAGCAATTGTATACACATTTGTTTATTTTATACATATATGCAGTTTGTTCTTGTGTAAAAAGGCAAGGAATGGAATGGAGATGTGAAACCCAGTCTGTGAGCTTCTTTTCAACACAAACTGTATGTTTAATTGTGCACCTAGCAGATTATAATTCTTTTAAGTGCCTACAGGTCTTAGGGACTGAGCATACAGAGGAGGAGACTATGATCTGTGACCCACCCAGGCCCTTACATGGGAACAGTCAGTGGACTTGATGTGACTTTCTACTTTTCCTTGTCAGACCAGGGAGAATTGGGAAAACAGTAGTTACTCTCCTACTCAAGGCTGATTCATTAGCTTGTTCCCAAAGTATTTCAACTAGTGCTGTCCTTTACCCAAAGGTGCCTTAGCTGTGCAGTCCAGTCTCAAAGGTGTCCCCAGCATCACCCTCCTTATGAACAGTGTTTCTGACTAGGACTGTGAGTGCTGCAAGAGAGTTGTCTTCCCACTGGGTAACTCAGGCACTTTCTATCCATTGTTTTGCCCCTGCTGCTCTGTATCACCTTTGTGGACAGAAGATGCTGGCCAGTTGGATTCGACACACATATTGCTCCTAAGGGAATTGATGGGACAAACTAGGGAATTTATTAGCCTTGCTAGTTGAAGCAAAATTCAAAAGCAGATGGAAATGCATCCTGTGATATCTCAGACTTACTGCAGCAATGGATGAATGCCTAATCTTGGCAATGTAGGATTCCCTGTGCTCCTTGAGCATATGGCAGAGAAGTGGAGTTTGTTTTGGATAACAAAATGTAAGTTGGATTGAATAAAAATCAATACTCATAGGTTTCAGGAATTTTCTACAGGAAATGTGAGAAATTCCTGCATATACTAAGGAAATTCATCTGTTTACCTTCAATTAAATGATTTCTTGGCCTTTAAATCAGTATGGACAAATTTAGGAGCTGTGGTTTTCACTTGTTTTTCTTTCTTTTTTGTTATTGTGAATGAAATGTGTCTAGGACTGCAGAATGCTGACTTAATGTGCTTCCTGTGTTTGTTCAAAATTATTTACTGAGTGCTGTGCTTCCTGTGAGACATGGAATAGTGAGATGATCGGCTTTTCCAAACCTGGCTCAGGTAATTAATTGTGCTAGACAGCAGTGTGAGCAAGAGTGCTGTGTATGCCCAATTAACTACTTTTGTGTCTCTGACTGTAGTGATCACAGAAAACTACAAACCAGTAAATTCAGTAATCCATGTGGCAGAACTGTGTGTGATGCAGTGGTTAGATTGAAGCTCCCTGGGAGCCCTGACACAGAGGGAATTTACTGGATATAAAAATACCCTTGCAATTGAACTGCCTGGGTATGCAAAGTGATTTCGGTTGGAAATTTCAAGAAGAAAACCTGATCTGTATTCTTTTTTGGTTGACATCTTATTGCTTGGTGTTTTTACCAAGTTCGTGTCTTGGGCAAGGCACAGGTGACAAAGGAAAAAAAAATTGAAGTACTTTTAAATCCCTAACGTGGCCCCAGACTTTTTCTTTAGACCTTCCAACTTTGAAAGGCATACTCAGCTGATTAGGGGAAGTGAGTTATTCTTTTATGGAAGATCAATTGATGGAGGTCTAACTCTTAGGAGAAGTGCAACTAACCGCTATCTCTTTTGTGTATCCAGTACTTGCTGCAAGGTATTATTTTTGAAGTAATTAAATCTCTCAGAGATAATCCAGCGCTGATGCTGAGGTTTCCAGTACTGTTTGCTTGCCATTATGCCTCAAGAGATGTCACTAGGAAACCACCAGGGCTCTCCGTGAAGTGAAACACTACTTCATAGTAAGACTTGCATATTGGTTTTTTAGGAATAACTCTGAGTAATAAATAAATTGCAGCGAACCACAGTCTTCTCTGAAATGCTGTGTGACATTCTCTAATGTGGTAGAGAGGCTAAATTTCCTGAGTTATTTATGTAGGTGAATTACTCTAACCCAGTGACTAGATGGTCATACTTTTGGTTTCTGGGTCAAGTAGTCATATATATGCAGAGTGAGCAGGCAGAATTTGTCTGCATATTTTTTTCTTGTGTATATATATGTTTGTTTACAGTCTGTCTCTCTAATGAATTTATATCCTTGGAAGAACTGCATCCAAATTGAATGAGACAGGATTACATGACCTAGATGTTTTCCACTGCTGTACTGTGAGGTGACCAAGAGTTGGGGGGCTTGGTTTGGAGTCAAATTAGAGTCATATGGCCCTGTGACCTAGAAGAAAAACATATTTTTCTGGGGAGAGTGTTAATCATATTGCATGTTGTGGGGTGAAAAGCCCCCTATCTGAATTGGTTTTATTTTATCAGACACTCTACTAGCAACATAGATTATCTTTTCCCTGCACATCCGTTATTCTTTAGTCTTGTCAAGCAGAGGAGAAAGCAAAAATAATGGAAAACTAATAAAATTAGACACTTTAAAACATTCTTGTGAAAAGTCAGCGGTACTGATAAGCGTGTTCTGGGCAAAAAATGTAAACACAGATTTCAGAAAACACTTGTTTTTCAATTTAATGTTTTAAATAATGTTCTGAATTGTTTGGCAGAAAAATGTGAATTTGAAAACATCTGATTGTTACCAAATCTGCACACTGGATTGTGAAAAATAATCTTGACTAAAATGTGTTGTCCATCATTAGCTATAGAGCTCCTTCTTTGTTCTGATTTTAGAAAAGCAAAGCTATTAATTTACAGAATTGCTTATTTCCGAGTACATTGATTGAAATTTGTTTGAGTACATCATTGACTTAAGCTCACTTTTATTCATCAGTGAATACGAGTCTCCTGGCCATTTTTTTTTAACATCTGGTCAGAACAGGGAATAGATTGAGAATGCTGATCTGCCATTATCCACCACCTCTACTTCCTACTAGGGTTTCCAGGCACCAAGTCCAGAAACAGAATTTTTAATCTAATGTTTGATTCAAGTATATGATCTGGTGATTTGACCCCCTGGTTGCCTGATCTTGCATCTTCACCTGCAAAACTCAAGTCCTTGTAGGCACTTTCTGATACTGCATTTCCCACTCATCTTTCTTTGTCAGCATATCTGGGAGGAGGCTGGGAGGCAATAGAAAAAGAACATCCTCTTTTTAGACAAAAATAACTTTTATTCATAAGAGATTTTAAGATATCTCTTTGAACAGCTACTGCTGAGTTGATTTTTTTTTTCCTCCAGCCCTCAGAAACTGCATTTTTAGTTTGAAAAGTAAAATCCTGAAAAGTGGTTTAGTTGGCCATTCAAGCCCCTGGAAAATGGAACTAGACTGTTTCTTGCTGCTTCTCACTCTGCCTCTTAGTTGGGTTTCATGTAATGTACGTGTGGTGAGAGTCTTAGATAGGTGGATTAGGACTGTTACAGGGCAGGCAGTGGAACTGATATCTGTCTCTGGCAAAGGTCCTTGTTTCTGCCTTGACTTAAAGAAATCTGAGTGTGAGGTAATGTATTCTGCTTCCCTTTTTTCATCAGGGTACATAGCACCACTCAGTTTGTTGGTATGATTTAGAAACTTATATTAATATTTCACTTTTATTTCAAGGGGACCTTTAAGCAGTTCTGAGAGCATCCAGCGTATAACTGGGGTAAAGGCACTAGTGTCAGAGTGTAGTGAGGGAGACTGGAACTGTTAAAGATTTATATTTGTAGGAGTTGGAAGTGAGATGTTTAGAGTTGGGAGATAGAAAAATCCAGTCTCTACAAAGGAAGCACAGATGTGCAGTGTCCAGTTAAAAATAAGGAAAAAGGGAGTTTGTGACTCCTGGACCGTTTTTCATGCTTTTCACTGTGGAAACTGTTTTCATAGCTCCTTCTGCTGCATATTCACTGGCTTTTATTATACAGGCACTTTTGTATAGAAATCATTGAGCTTGGTAGACTGGCCAAAAGATGTTGAGTGCTACTGAAGTCTTTTAGCTGCGTTTGCCTGAAGGGAAGGTTTCCCACCAGTGTGATTTCCTTGGACTGGACATAGATTTAGCAATGCTTCCGTGATATGGTATGATATGCAGATCAAATGGAGCTTTCCTAAGTTATTTTAATATCTGGCAGCCATTCCTGGTGCTTGACAAGTAGGAGGACATTGCCGGAGATTTAGCTATTTTTTTCTTTCAGATTGTTTGTTTGTTTTTAATGTGTTTTGTTAAACCAGGCTGAAGTTAGAGGATTGATGGAGAATTAGATGGTATTCAGAATAGTGAAATGTTTCAGACATGACTGGTTTTGAGGGTAACCCCCATCAGCAAATTTGCTTAGAAGTGGAAAGTTCAGCTCATGGCTTTTCGTTTTGGTTTGTTTGTTGTTTTGTTTTTTTTTTAAAAGGTGCTCATATAATGCTCTCTTCCTTTAAAATGCTGTTCATCAAGCAGAATTGTTTATTTCTTCAACAAGTTCAAATGAATCTGGACTGAATTCTGCTTTCTGAAATTCAGGTAGAGTACCTCAGAGAGAAAATGCTACATCTGTTCTGTAGCATTTAGATTTTTAAAGCCAAATGATTTACTAAGTAGTGTGTCTTACCTTATGGGCCTGAGGTCCATCTACCTTGCACTCAGGGTGTTATTTCTGACAGATCCTGGTAGAGTTCTGTGGTGGTTTGGTTTTCTTGGTTTTGGTCTGGGTCTTCCCAGACCAAACCAGGTTATGACTAAGGAAGTGTTCCACACCAGTCCTTCATGTAATCAGGGGTATATAAGATTGGGGAGTTGCCTCCCTCTCTCTCTGTTCCTTTTGTGTGCTTGGAGGACACCAGGTCTCTGTGCTGGCTTAGCTCTTATCTATGTGAGCTGAGGCCTCTCGGAGAAACTGGTGCCTCAGTCGTTCGGAGGTGGAGATCTCTACTGCTTCTCTTAAGGAAAGTCACTTTTGGTGAGATTTTATTGTATTAGTTACTTATTGAGCTTTCCCCTGAGTTTAAGAGTGTGTGTATATCTGTTTTGGTTTTGTTCCCACCCATTTTTTGTTCCACTTCCCTTCCCCTTCCCCCTTTTCCCTTTTGGAGTTGTTTGGGGTTCTTACTCTCTAGATTCATAGTGATTGTATATATTTGTAATATATGTGAATATATATATTTTTACTACAATTCTCTTTTGGGTTCCCCCCTCTTCTCTTGGGGGAATCTGTGTGGCTGCCATTGGGTTTTGGCAGGGAGCCAACCCAAACCTCCACGAATTCTCAGGAGTCCTGTCTAATTTTGACAGGTTTGAGACAGAGCCATTGAGACTGAAACACTTCACCGCAGGTGCCTGATTCCTTCCATGAGGACAACTGCTGTTGAAGTCAGTGGAGAAAGTTCCTTCTGATTCATAAAGGACTTTGAATGTGACAGCCCATACTAAAAAAGTGGCTTAATGAAGGGAACCCTCTATAAAACTGGCCCAAAACTATGAGTTCAGTCCTTTGTTTTGGGGCCCATTAAGAAGCCACTTTAGGAACAACTGCAGCTACTTTCATTAGGACCATGTCACTAAAACTTCATGGTAATTCAGGCTTCAGACAGATGGAATGAACAGTTAAGAATTTTACACTATTGCAGTCAATGAGAAACCAGTCTGTCTGCTTTTAAGAGACCTGAGATTGGAAGGACAGGTGACTTGAAGGCTCAGAAGTTGAGAATCTTGCCCAAACCTTTCCCCTAAATGAAGATCACTGATAATGATACAAGGAGATCACATGCACACCATTCTTAGTGTTATAAATTTCATATGAAAATCATTGTGAGGAAATAGGAAAACCCATGGCACTGTAGACAATCTTTGAATAGGTCCATGCTGCTTTTTTGCAAACTTGTGTAAAGCTGACTGGAGTGATGGGAGTTATTCTTGCTTTACACTGTTGTAATTAATAGCATATCCAGGCCCTTATTGCCTTATGTTTGATTGCAGCTCCGGTGAAAATCATTCTGGGGTAAAAGGCCTTCAGAGCTGTGTTTGCAAGTTGGTTGAGATGAGATGTGTATGTAGCCATAAGACCTTCTTCCACAAAAATGATGAAATCTTGTTTTTTAATTTGATGAGAGTTGGATTTAACATGATAATGTGAATGTTGTAAAGACTAGCATGAGCCTGTGTGTGGCAGAGTAATTTTTGTTTGCATAACATGATAGTTTCTTGATTTGCGTAATCATCTGTGTGTGTGCATGCAACCCATACCCTTCACAGAAAGCTTAGAGCTTGACTATCTCCACTAAAGGGATCCCAGTTATTAATTGGTGATGCTTTTCTGCTCTATAGACTGAAATGTATTTTCTTGGGAGTTTTTAAAATTCAAAATAAGCTTAAAATTAATCCATAGACTGAGCAGTAAGAAGGCATAGGTCTAAAAGTGGATTTCCCTTTCTGTAAGTGAATGGAATAAACAACCTTTTAGGCCGTTTGCTTTCTCAGCTGGAAAACTCTTTGTTGTAGTTTCCTTCCACTCAGGAGATGAGTTATCAACTTGTCAAGCAGTGTGATGGTACTGTCTGTGTTCTCAGTTGCTTACAAAGGGTGTTTGTAGTCCTCCCTTGTTAGTACTGATTTAACCCGTAAGTTGTTCCACAATCTCAATTAGTCTTCTCCTTGTTCACATGCTTTTAACTGAGATCAGATTGTTTATGTTTTGGTTGCATGTATTTTGTTTATCAACTTGAACTCAGCTGTCAGTGTCCCAACATAAACACCTCTGTTGCAAAGGCTGATACATAGCTGTAAATTCTGGTGTGCTGTTTGGAAAGGAATTGTTTGCTGATTTCCTAATATGATGGAGAAGGACTTCTGGTACAGACAATTTAAATACATGGTAAAGGGCAAACAGCAAGAACATTGGCTGTCATAATAAGTTACACGACGTGGTTTATATAACTAGGGATCTCAGAGCTGTGTGTCAAGGACAGAGGAAGACATGTTTCTGTCTCATGGCATGTGCTCAGGCATGATAGCCAGCACAGACTAACTGCCTTTTTATGAAATACACATTTGTTTTTAAGAATAAGATATCTTTGAAAAGAGATCTCTAAAGCAAACAATCCATCAGTTTAAGCAATTAAAAATAGTATGTGTATGATTAGACCTGACTTAGACATATGTGGTCTACTGGTACCTCTCTGAGTTTGAAAGGAGAGTAACTTGCTTAGGTGGAGGTATAAATTTTGCAAAAAGGGAAGCATATGCTTTCTCCATTTGCTGACCCACTCTAGCATTAAAGAGCATAATATATTCTGAGGGATGTATGTAAAGACTGAATTATGAACTTGAAGTGGACATGCTACAAGTGCAGAGCTGTCAGTGAGAATTGATAGGTTCTCTACGTCTGCTGCTGTGGAATAGTTAGTCAGGTTGGCAGATTGTCTTTCCTGCTCAGTTTTAAGGAGAAAGAAAAAGAGCCTTTTCAAAAGCACTTTAGAAGTACTTTTGACATTTCACCACCCTCAGTACATTAATCCTTAGTATTTCTGTGTGGCAGGTTAATATTACCTGTGAAAAAATCAAAGATTTGAGACCCAGATTCAAAAAGACTTTGAAGTATTTAGGTCCGTGTTGACTGATGCACTTAAATGACTTGTTCACACAGAACAGTTTCCTTAATGTTGGGAATATAGGTATTTTGAATTCTCATATTTTGCTTTAACAGAGTAAGTATCTCCTTTTGTTGTCATCCATAGTCTAGAAGAAGTGCCTACTCTTATTTGACACCAGAACAAAATATGCAGGACACAGCTTATCTCAACCTATTCCAAAAGAACTAGTATAACACTTATTAAGATACCATGGCCTTAAGTTATGAAGAAATTTAACTGTCAGCTCTCCTTCTTTTACTGTTTTATCTTAGTTGTAATACAACAGTGCTAGTTTTTTAGTCAGAATTGGAGATGCGCTGTACATGTTGCTGTACAGATTGTACCAATCCATTGCCTTGGTACTAAAGGTCCTATGCTCCAAGTAGGTGGAAAGAACAAAGGAAGTAACACTGCCTCATATCACCAGTGGGGAATTGAGTCTTGGGAAAAAGTAACTGATCAGTGATCCAAAGGGAATTTGTAAGAGGAAGGAGATTAATTTATGCATGCTGTGGCTATACATGTAGCACTGTGTATGTACCTGTCAGTGTGGTTACGCTGGCATTGCTGTTAGTGGAGGTGACCTCTCTTCGCTTGCTGGTTGTGAGGTTCTTCTGTGTGCTGAGTTTGGGTACAGACTCGAGTTAGTGAAACCTTTTTTTTTTTT